>VZRV01000955.1:140097-181931 GCA_013398115.1 Falcunculus frontatus
GCGGTGAGAAGGCTGTTGCTATTTATATACGCATTAGCCTAGATAAAAGCTTTGGCCCTGGCAGTTCAGACACTTTTTTTCCTACATTAGTCTACTTATCTAGACAGTTTCTATGTGTTTCCAGGAACTGGACATTGCAATGATCTTGGGTGTGTGTGACTTATTTTCAGGCTTGGCCAAAAGCAAAACAACTCTCACAGGCTGAAAAGACCAGTGCACGCTTGACATTTTTAAGGTCAGACAGCTCAAGACCCAGGAGGGACAGCAATGAGTGCTTTCTGCTGTCTGAAAGCTTGGGACTACAGCTTTCATATCTCAAAAAGCATTAATCACTGACTCTAGTGGTGTGTGCATTACCTGTTGCTAGAAGAGAGTAGCCTGTTTCAGGGATGCTTGCTGGTACTAAAATAGGTGGGTTTCAGAAATCAAAATGTTTTCAAATTCTGACACTGGACCGATGAACTAAAGGAAGGCAGTTTTATCAATAAAATCTTCCAGACTCAACCATCTTATCTTCTTTACTAGCTTCTTGGTCTGAAATAGCTAAGTCAGCAGCATGGAATCAGATCTATGGTTTTCAAGCATAAAATTCGAAAAGCTTTAGTTAGTGGGGAACTAACATTAGTCACTATATAATAGATGGCAGCAGCAAATGAGATGCAAAGTGAATTTGAAGGAAGATATATTTATTTCATGCACTAACATCTTTTGCTCTTGCAAAGTAAAGATTGCTGGGTGAGGTTGAAGAATGACTGTCATTTGGAGAGGTGAGAAGAGTGGGCAGTGCACGTGATTGAAAGGTGTTCAGTAGATGGCTAGGTGAGAAATGTTCCCACATTAGTACATGAACCAAGTTAAGGTGAAAGGCAGCTTTAAGGCTTTTGCCAGAGAAATGGGATCTTTGATTATCTTGCTGAGGAAATTTCAGCCTTGCTCAAAGTACATGTATGAGTATGTTCATATATAACCATTTTGTCTTCAAAGAAGTAAAACAGAAGAAAGAGCCAATCCTAGATCTACATATCTGTCAGTCTTAGGAGAATTATGAGAGTACAGGCAAGTTTAAATTATTGACAGCACAGTTCCTTTAAATAGTCTGCTAGTTGTACTGTACAGATATAGTGAACTCCTATGATTACAGGCAATCTCTTAATTTTATTTTTCTTCAGCTTAATTTTAGATGAAGGTAGTCTGATATTTTAAGACATCTCTTGAGATTTTTTTTGTTGCCATGGTTTTACTACATATCACCGTTAGAAAAAATTGAAGTATGTTAACAGAGTGAAGGAAGTGCTGCCTTTTTTTTTTTTAGTATTTACTTTTATTAAAATGGAGCCTGGATTTATTTATAGTTTTATTTCTTTATATTGATCTGTACTAAAAATCATGCTTCATAGATACTTAATGCAAATCAAGATTCCATTAATTGTACACCATTTGTGGTTTAATTGTTACTATGCAACTAATGGCGTGAAAAGGGAAATGGTGTTTGAAATCAGTGAAAACAGTATAGGCAGAAATTTTGCAGTTTCAGTAGCAGATTTTTAAATGAATTGTGGGAGGCAGGAGTACAAACAGTTGACCTGTGATTTTTTTTTCTGTATGAAATATGTTCACACAGAAGTTATCAATACTAAGACTGAATACTGTGGCTCATACATGGTATATCACAAAAATGCCAAGGATTCTTTGCTGCAGTTACAACATTGCAGTATTAGTAAATATTATGCCTACAACTCGCCAAGCAAATACTTTCCAGCTACTGGTTTTGTGGAATTTAGAAACTGCAGTCACAAAATACACATACATACATGCATATATATACTTGTACTGTTGAAAAACATGAGTACAAAGATCACTCAAAGCGCAATAAAAAATTTGCACACAGACTGAATTTCTGTCCCTTGAGTGCATGACCAATGCCCTATGGAGGCCAAGAGCCAGGCCAGACAGCCACATCCCTGATACCTCCTCATCAGGATTGGCGTATGACAATGCATTAACCATTTTGCATGTTGCTAAATACATGCACAGAGTGTTCCTTGTCTTTTGGGTCCCTAGTAGGACCTGTGGGGCACTGTGCAGTGCAGAAAGGGAAACTGTCTGCTTTAGTAGAACTAAGGAGCCTTTCACAACACATGACGTGACTTAAACTCTCCAGAACAAAAGGCACAGCAGTCAGGTGCTAAACACAGAAGCACAGCTAAATCCTATCCTACTCCTACAGATTCATCAAAACAAAACAACAGATCACTCCCGTTTTGTGTCACGTCATGCTGCTTGGCTTATTTAACAGTATGTTAATATTAATTAATGTATCATATTCAAACACAGTCGTCTTCCTGGCCCGAGCGGGGACATAGTTCTTACTCTTCCTATCACCACAAAACAAAAACCCCAAACAATATATTCACTGATTCAGAAAATAAAAAATGGAGAGAAAAAGAAGTATGATAGTATCTTGCAAACTAGTTACCATACAGACAGATGTACGAAGGCTCAAGTTCACTGACATAGCCAGACTCCCAGAAGCCACAAAGTAGCTTTTATCCTTCACAAAGGGGACATACCAGCCTTGAGGTTTCCAGACAAGCAAGTCCATCTGCCCGTTCTGTGCAGTGGTAAAGCAGGTCTCTTCTGCTGTGTGGTTACTCTCCTTTGGGGTAGTGAGCTTACATTACTTTCTGTATACATTCAGTAGGTTTGTCATCCCCTCCTTTGCCCTCCATGTTTAAAGAAAGATATGTTTTGTATTTCTGCTTCCCTTATGGAAACCTTTAATCAGAGAGGAATGGAGAAACGCATCTTCCTTTCTGTCCCTTCAGTGTCGAGAATCATCAACAGGTTGTTCCAGTGCTGCTTTCCACTAAGTCCCAAAGGCAATCTGACAGTTAACTCATAAGCTGGTTAAGTTTGCAGTGCTTAGTTCTGCTAGCAGGAATAGCAAAGAATTGACATTTTCCCAGGTAATTTTCATATTCCTAGTTATGACTCAGTGCAGCCAGCTTTGACCTGCTATGTATCAATAAGCACTTAAGTCTGCATCCCTATTTTTAAGCCAGTGGCACCCACTTCATTAATGCATGTTCTCTTCATCAATTGAAGACCTACTGCTGACCGAGACAACCCAAAGTCCTAGACAGAAAGGGAATTTACTTCTTTATGTTTCATGCTGTTCCCTTTCCATCCTCATTATAGTCACTCAGAAACTACTCAGCTCTGCCACCCTCACCCCCAACTACTCAGTTAAAGCAGTAGTTGCAGTTTTCCACCTGTTTTTGTGGTTGCACTATCTTACAGGGAAAACTGCAACTACTGCTCGAATCTCATGAACAGCTGGAAGTGAATTTTAATTTCTGTATTAATTCAATTCAAGCACTACCTAACTGAATAGCCTGTGTTTCATGGGACTGTTGGAACCAATAAATCTATTCATTTGAGGACTTTTTGAAAGCTTTTACATTTCCAGCCAAACTGAAAAGGCTTCAGAAAATAAAGAATAAAGCTGTCATGGGATAAAAAAACCTACACTGAAGCAAGATTTTCAGCCTTCCTGGAAACAAGCAAACCTGTTTGTGCAAGGGTATGTAAAGGGAGAGAGTCTCTGCTCCCTTATGGGTATCTGGTCAAGGACCTTTCCAATACAAGTAAAGGGGGAGCAACAAACAGCACAGAGAGACAAACCCAACAGGTGAACTAACAGAGGCAAAGGGAAAAAACCAAACTTAAATAATGGGTTATTAAAAAACAGCAGGCAAATTACAAGAGTTGCAACAGATGTAGATGCAAAGTGGAGGGTCTGAGGTGTCCAAGGGGGTTGGTGTAGCTGTGCAGATGCATGAAGGATGTGTAGGAGTGGGGATGGGGAGGCAGTGGACAGTGGTAGACAGCAAGGGCTACAAAAGGGGCCAGTTACTAATAAGACAGACAGCACCTTGTAAAGACAGCAGTTACACAGAGAGAGGAAGGTTCCTCTTCCCCTTTTCCTAAGCAAAAGCCATATTGTCCTTCAGTAGTGAAGACACCCCAATGGGGAAAGAAATTAAGATCAACAGATTATCGGTGGCTACTAAATTTTAATGGCTTCACCAACTTGTTAGAAGTGCTGCTAAATCTCCCTGGCGTAAAGCAGTCACATCCTATACAGCTTAAGATACATACACAGACATGCTACCCTGAAGTGACATGACAGAACTGGGATATCTTTCAGTTTTACTTCGCTTCAAGCCTGTAAGTGTTTAAAGACGTAAGCTTTTAGAGTGGATAATGATAATGCCCAGACTGATCTTTCTCTTCCTATCTTCTGTTTTGACTCCACTTGGCAATCACTAATTGCCATGGAAACCACTACATGCACCTGCACTTATGTCTCTTTTCCCAATCAGACAGAGGTGACAGGGAGATTACTTCTGTTTAAACAAGCAACCTTATATGGGGTAAGAAAGCAAGACATTTGAAACCCCACAGGTTCTGCAGATAACTTTGTTATCCTCATCTTTTGAGCTACAAGATACCAGTAAAGGGTACTTCAGCATAAAAAAAAAATGATACTAGAGGGTATGTCAGAGTTGAAAATTTATTCAAGATTAAAAAAAACCCCTCACATTAAATAGAAAACTTTCCACTTCCCTTGTGAACACTCCACTTCAGAATCTGAAAAACACTTGCCCTTCAAAGGCTGTCATCTTCCCCTAGGAACTGCTTTCATAGCTTGCCAACGTCTGCATGTCAGACATAGCTCATGCAGGTAATACCAAGACTCAGACAAAAAACTAAGCTGCTTCTGGTGTGCTTTTTTCCATGCGGTGCCCCACAAACTTACCCCCTCTCTACTGATACTTCTTGACATAACATTTCCACTTCTTTTCTTTTTTTACCTCTTTACCAGACACTGCAGAAAAGTAGCTCTCTAAGTGCTTCAAATGTTTGGTTACAAAGGAAGTGGTGAATCCATGGTTTGATTTCAGAGGTGTACAACCCCAAACAGACTACAGAATTAATAGCCAGATACTCTGCACTTCTTGAAAAACAGACAATGCCACTACCACCTGCTGGTATCCAGCACAGGAGTTCTAACGGGGTAGCTCTAAAGAAGTATTAGTAGCTGTGGAAGATTTAGACTTACTGGAACTAGAAAACAGTGGAAGACTTGAAGCCTTGTGTCAGAGAACAGATAATTATTACAAAGTGCAAGCAGAAGAGAATGACCATGCAGACATGTTTTTCACTTCTTTGCCTGTATATCTGAACAAGATACCAAGATGACAAGGCAATCCTAGAAACACTTAAGTAAATTTGAGAAATATTAGACCTACAATTCCAGTCACACCCTATGATATACATGTAACACAAAACTCTCTAACCTTAAAGAGTTTTTACATATGCCATTACATTGTAATATCCTAGTGCCACTGCTTAATAAAATAAAAACCCAACCCCAATTGATAGTTTAATGTTCTTTTATATTAATATGTATTAATTTAATACATTATTTAAATGAACCTCAGAATTATATGGATTACAGCCTGGAATAAAAGCTCTTTATAGAGCTACTAATTGCCCTGATACACAAGGACTGGAAGCACATTTACTGCATTATTCACTCGTCAGTGAAAGATCTAAACATCTAAGTCAATTTTGACAAAAAATTAACTTCTCATAAATGAAATCACACATAAATGAAATCTACACAAAGTAGAATACTATTTGAAGATCTTAACTGCAGATTGCCACTATGGATCCAACTGTTAATGCATATGTATTTGCATAATTAGAAAGTTTACAAAAATAATGAGCATACCTCAAGTATCTTGTCATCCAGCTCAGATGAGGGGTCAGATTAGGGAAGATTCTTCTTCAGGTAGTCTCATAAAATTTATACACCAAAATTTATGTTCTAAAGGCAGTCAACTGGAATCAAAGTACCATGTATAGCAGTACTTCTATATTACATCTATCTTTAACATGAATCAAAGAAGATATATTTTTTTAACACAAGAGGTCAATTACCTGCTTTTAATACCTGTGAAATGTTTTCCCTTCAATTGTAACAGCACAGAAATCGTATGGAACCTGGAAAGACTGGCACAAGCTCTTCTGGTTGATTCCAGATTTTAAAAAAGGTAAGCCCGTCACAGAACATCATGCTGTAATTTTGAAAAGTTACAGAGACATAAGCAGCAATCAGCTGTCCAAGTTCTGCAACTCTAGACAGTACAGCCAGCTGTCTATTACCAGAAAAAAAAAAAATCTTACAAAGAAGAACTAACTGCTGTTCATCTCCATCCTTTTAGAAACTAAGCTTGAACAAAGACCTAGGAAAGTATTTGAGAAAGGCCTAAGTGCCAGTGTTTAAAAGAACCACAAGTAAGTCTGCTGTCATCACCTAATTCACAAGGGAAGACAAAGCTCCTGTCAAAGGAAGTGTATCACTGGAATGAAATTAGCAATAATTAGGAGGAGTGCCTGTTACACAAAAAACAATAATGGAGTTCAGTGTTGTCAGAAAACAAAGGTTTTTTAGGAGATGAAAAGTTTATTTACAAACTGCCAACATTTAACAAAAACAATATTACACTATTTTCCATTTTCTACAGAAATACAATAACTTACAGCAGTGCTTAGTCCATTTTGTCACTAATACATGTAAAAACAAGTCTGCTGATAAATAAGTGAAAAAAATCTGTTTACCAACCACCACCACTAAAATTGTACCTGTAAATTTTGGAAGACATCTGCATAGAATAGTTAGAACTGTAAGGGTGCTCTTTTTTATTTTGTAAGTCATTTTGTACTACTAGGATATGCAAAAATTTAATTAACATGCAATACAAAATATTTGAGATAAACAACGTAAAACTCAGTGTGCACAACTGGAAAACAGTGCTAAGACGCCCTTCTATGTTTCTAACTAGACATCAGGAAAATGCATCTTTTATATGGTGGAATTTCGAATTCCCTTCACAACAAAACCAGATTCATAACCATGAAAATTTCTACTTGGCCAGGCTCCACTGAAGGACTAAAAGCGTGGTGGAAGTTATCTAGTACTAGATAACAACAAATAATTGTAGAACATCTCAAATCAACATTATGTAGATGCATTTTACAAAGTAGATTAGCTGTTAGCTAGTGATAAGCATTTGTGAGACGGAAGGGTGACAAACGTGCAGACCACAAATGTAGACAGCATGCCTGGAAAACAGCAACACTCAGGCCATCCACTGTTTATTAAGACATTACCATTCAATATTGCATCAGTTTTCACACAGCACTTAAAACCTCACCAGTCATCCCTAAATATCTTGCAGAAACCTCGAGCACTGGTATCTGTTTGCTATTGATACACAATACTTCCAAAACTGAAGTGTTATCCTGGTTTGCACACAGGTATACTGTATGAAACTTTTTGCCTCTAGAGAAGATGAAAAATCACGGAGGCAGGGGAGAGAATGGGGGGTATTGAGCTGGGGCGGGAGGTGTGGGAAAGAGGGAGGGAGAAGGAGAAGGGAGAATAGAGGGGGGAAAAAACCAGAGGGGAAAAGGAAGCTTTCTTAGCTACTGATACCCTGTAGCACCCTTAGTTTTTCTCTAGCTGCCCTCTTAAACCTCTAACATTCCATAATCTTAACAGCTCCTTTTCCACAGTGCTGATGAGAATACACAACACTGACTGGGACTTTTTATTGAAGCCATAAATATGACCATTTGTGAAAGAAAAACAAGTCCCTTACAATTCATCACACCAAATACGTCATGGCTCTCAGGCAGTAGCTGATATTCTCTCCACAGCCTGATCTTATGTCAATAAAGTTGGTGGGATTTTTGAAACTCATTTCAACTCATTTCATTTCATTTATTTTTATATGTAAAAATAAAGCATTCAGATCGCAAACACATAACCAGATCCTGCAAATTACTTCTACACAAGGACCTGGTGGGTTTATTACTTGCTCCTTCCTGATTTAATGAACACCCAAATTAAGTAAGATTACTCATATCGACTATAGGCTTCCTTACATATTCTTTCTACCTAGCAGCTAGTAAGAGAAAATAAAAAAAAAGAAAGCAAGTATATGAGAGAAGCTTTTTTAAGCTTTGCATTTAGGATAATGAGCAATACTTTCAGTAACGCCCTGTGATTTCAGGTGCTCATTTTAGAACACTTGGAATGAATCACATTGTCTAAGAGGAAACAGGAAAGGTGCTAGCATTTTCCAATAAATTGATTCCTTTAAGGAAAGCTCTCAAATCCAATAATTCAAAATCAGAAGACATTCAAAATTAAGAGTAATTCTGAAAATATTTTTATGTGATTTATGTTTACAAAAAGAACATGAGAAAAACACTGAAAATAAATACTTGTTGTTTGTATTTAAATACCAATTTAAGTCACTAGTTCGTGTTTGACACACTTTCCTCAGTCTCCTGAGATGCTAAAGCACTCATCCAAAACAAGCCTGTCCATTTCCTTTCTGGAGGACTCATGAAAAGTATCCCCAAGGTATTGATTAAGCACCCCCAAATTTTTCCAACTTGTAAGACGTTACAAACTCTTTCACAGTCTCAAATACTCTCTACAAGCACTTGGAATAAACGCCACCACTAATGATTTGGTTGGTGTGTGCAGGCGTTCACCCAAGTATCATGAAAATCAGGCAGATTAAGACAGAGAGCGGAAGCAATAGATCTCACTGCTTTCAGCAAACAAGCTGGCACTGACCCCGCTAGACTCAGACTCAGGACAGGTCATCCATGGAAGAGTCTGTTAGCAGACAGCCAAATGTGGGTGATTTCTGCAGCGTTCACAGGACATAAATACAGTTCCACCATCCATCCATTCACACATACATGCACACTTATTGTGGGAGAATAAATATAGATAATTTATTCACAGATAAGCTCTCTACTGATTACAAAAAAAAAAAATCCCCATCTGACAGGAATTCATTCTATGACAAAGTTAAGACCAGTGAAAATCAAAATTAATGCTTTACATTCACTATCCTGTAGAACACTGGTCATTTAGCAGATTACTTTCCAGTGTCTTATTGTCTTGTCATAATTTTAGTCTTTCTGCTACAAAATTTATGATTTATCTAATTTATCTTGGAAATCTACACTAAATTTACAATGGTCACAACTGTGCATCTGAGAGTTTTTCATAGAAAAAATACTGCAAAATATTATGTTTAAAACTAGTTGTATATCCCCCTAATAAGAAAGCTATGAGAATTAAATATTTTTGCACATATCTTGATAAAATAAACATTTCCCTACATAGAATAGTACTTTGATGAACATGATGGTGTTACAAAATTAGTGTTTAATGGCTCACTTGGACACTGTAGTGCTGTCACTACCTTGGATATTAATGCTACTTAAAAATATTTAAGACATCTATTATTTTGATTATATGAAAGTAAAGAGATTATATGAAGTAAAGTGTGTTCCCAAGCACACTTTTCAAGAGGACTACCCAGTTTTAAATGCAGCCATTTCAAAAAAGAAAAACTGATACAAAAAGGAATGAACACAGTAAGTATAAATATATTTTAGCCTTCTAAGAACAAATTCTGGTACCTCGTATCATTTACGTGATTTTTTTTAACAACAGGTTAAAAAAACCACAATCCTTTTATCTACTCATTACATGCAGCCATTCAGGAAATCTTACCATATTAACGATGTACCAATTTCATAACTATTCACAGTGAACATACAGGTGTACCTCATCCAAGAAAAGCTCTTTGTTTCACCGTAATTATATTCTGTTCAGAAAATGTCCCATGAAGAAAATATGCACCTCATCATGGGTTCTCCCCAGCTCTGTCTATACAGTAGGATGTACAGCAGGTTCCAGATGGTGCAGATAAAGATGTTTAATAAACCAGACTTCAGTTGAGAGTTCTGTTTTCCAGAATAACTCTGTTGCATGTAAGAGTCTGACACCTATCAAAAAAGATTTAGTATTCAGAATCCTAACAGAAGGTTTTTAAATATTGAATCTAAGATCTGTGGTGCATCAACACAGATGCTGTAAAAAGCTTCCCCATCATTACAACATACTTTGAGATACTAACTACTTTACTGAATACTACTAGGAAACTCAGAGAAGAAACCCAACAACTGTCAGGAGCTTCCTGCAAGACTGCAACAGCAATTCAAGATACGGAATAATAATACAAAGCAGATGAGATGGTAAGGTCTACTGTAAATCACTAGGTGCAGTGTAAACACGTGGGTAGATTATAAAATACTATGATAGACAAAAAAAAATTAAAAGCCACTTAATTACATGTTTAGCTTTTTTTTTTTTTAAATCAATTATTATAAACTGTAAAAATGTACCCTAATTCACTACAATAGACTATGCCCTGAGAAGTAACATTACACACTAAGCAAAAGCCACTAGCAAGTGTCAGGTGTGCAGTTCAAAAGCGTAATATATGGAATTCCCTGGAAGCATATTTCCTCCATTTTTCAGCAATACAGTTGCTTCTTCAGAGGAAAAGATTAATGAAATTTTACGCTAATTCTAGTTTTTCGAACTTTAATTTTTTTTTTTTTCCTTTCTCCTTCAAACTCTCCCTGGAAAACTTGATGGATTCATAGATAAAGCTCTTGCTTTTCACATCTGAAAGAGGATATAGGCCTAGCATGAGGTTCTGAAATAACTTAGTCTGATGAACTCCACTTAAGGACATCAGTCAAAGTACTTTTTGGGAGGTAGTCAGAGTTACTCAAACACAAAATTAGGCCACCTCACCAACGCTTTGCTACATTCTTCTTTGCTGGTTGGAAGAACAGAGAAGAGGTTGAGAAGAAAACATACCTCTGAGTACACAGGGAAAATTATCTTAGACAAGGACACTGAACATCCTTTGAAACTAACTTGAATGTTAAGTGCATTTGAGAATTGGCAAGTTACACCCTTTTCTTTATATCTGACACTGATAAAACAGTAAGAACTAATTATAAATACCTGTCATCACCCAATGTGTGCAAAGATGCATTTAGAAGTGATATCTACGTTTCAGTGTCAGTTCACTGCTTTTTCCAAAATTGCTCTAGGAGATACAATTCAGCAATTGTGGGTTTTTCTCCCCACACTGTAAATGCAATGGTTCACCTACTGCTAGATTAAAAAAACCTCAAAGAGCACTCTTCCCTCACACAAGGCAAAATAAAACTAAGCAAACAACAACTTGTCCAAAAATTTAATCATCAATCTCTAAAGACTCACAACTTAAATTATTCTCTGGTACTCACATTTTGCTTAGTGTATTATATGTTTTTGAAAAAGTATGCTTTTTGAGTCTGGTTATGCAGACAAACCTTTCCAAAACCCTTTGCTTCTGTTCATCAATATTATACAGTACTGTTTTGAAAATTCATTAACTATCTACTTAGGGAAAAAATCACTTCCATCCATAAAGTCTAGCTACACATTCTAATTAAGCAGCACTAGAACAAAACTGGAAATGCCAGAAATTTTGATTATAAGACAAAAATCTAAGCTTTCTCACTATATTATCACTTTGCTTATGTGTCTTAAAGCAAATTAAATACAAAGTAATTAATCAAATAGTATAAACTGACAAGTTACTTTATCCCCTATTTAAATTACATATGGATTTTGTTGTATAAAGAATATGTAAGCAGTCAATAAAACACAAATATGCAGACATGAGTCCATTAACAAGTATTAATCAGAGCAGCTATAACAATGCATTCCAATAACTTCATACAGATTTGTTACTGTAGCTATCTTTAATGCTGTGTGTTTCTCCAGTGACTGTAACACACAAGACAAACAAAATGCCAGTGAAATAACAGTTACTGTATTTAGCAGCTGAGAATTTACCACCTAAAAATGCAATTCCTTCTATTCCAAATTCTGTAGTTTCAAATTACATTTGTTCCTCGAAACCCTTTGTCTCTAGTACAAATTTCTACGAAAACTAATCCAGTGAACAAAAACAACCAATTCAAATGACATACACTACAGCAGAAGACAAAATTAGTAAAGATGCTGAACTTTATATGAAGATGTTTACAGATATACAAAGTTTGATTTTATATTTGAAGAAACTTCAGAGAGTGAGAGTCTTGTATTCTGCAGCTTCTGCTGGACATTTCCTCTGCAGGAATGTTCACTGACTACATTTTTAGTCTCTGATCTCTGAACCACAAGACAGCTGAAACACCTTATGTAAAGTAGCCATGCTGAGTATGTTAACTACCAATGGCCTAAAGCCATTTTCTTTTTTTTCAAGCAGCGCCCAAACGGGACTCTGCAGTAATACCAAGTGGTTAGACAGGTATGCTGCAAAGACCATAGTTCCAGAACTTCACATCAGTTTTGAGCTTAATGCAGTATGTTAGAAGTATCTCTTCAATGATTTCATGCATGAGGCTTCAGGACATTGACAGTTCGAAGCAATTTAGATATTATTTTCCTCTTTCATATAATTTATATTGTTACCATTAAAAAATTAAAGCTCAAATTTAACAGCTTACTGTTTGCATTTCCTTCAAACAGAAAGATATGACTTGTTTCAATTTCACTGTTTAGTTTTCTGGTCTGCAAACATTTCTAAATGTAACTATTCTAACTGGATTTAAAAAATAAAGTGTGGGGGAATATTTCCATCAGGTGCAGACTTTAAAAACCCACACTTATGAGTTACACTACAGTCATCACTGTTTTGCAAAAGTAGTAAGAATATCAGCACCATCTCTAATCAGAGTTTTCAGAACATTTTCCAAGTACTAAAATTCAAAGCAACTCTATTAAGTTACATAGGACCAAGTCTTGTCTTCCTACAAGAATGCATCACTTGTGCTGACATGAATAGGAACTACACATGTGTATATCAGGGCACCTGCTTAAATGTTTATGATGTCAAGTTCAATAGCTCAGAACTTCCACAGTACAGCTCTAAGAATGCTAACTAAGACCCCAGATTAGAATCTGGAAGAACTACATAATGGGTTTCAAGTCAGATTCTAATATTAGTATTTTCTTCTGAAAGCCTCAATCATTCCAGTGCAAGAAGAGAGAATCTCTTCCCTTCCACAGTTCATGAAATGTTCCTTATCATGCTCCCACCACTAATATTTTGCTCATAAACAGGTAATTTTTGCCAGGGTAAACGAACACACAAATACATTACTAAGTAATCCAGGACCAAGAATCTGATCTTTAATACATTGCCCCCTTGACTTCACACTTTCCAGGTTCATATGAGTCATTAATGGGATACTGTTAATCAAGCTGATCCAGGCTACTACACATACCTTAATGTATCATCCACATTCAATCAACATCAGGTCCTCTGGGATGTGTAAAAGTTCTCGCTCAAGTTCAGTTCTTAAGTTCAGACTCCTGTTTGTATTTTAACCGACTCATTTCTCAGTGATCATTGACGCAACATCTTAGGACAAAACCATCCTCTCACGCCAATCCCACACCCCCTTCAGACAACAATTATGTTCTTCTGCAACTAAAACCATCAACCAAACCAAGACAGCATCCCATAACACCTCAAAACAAATGACCATGTAATACATCCCTACCTATGGAGAGGCAGGTGTGGATGCCCTCTGAGACAAAACTTTGACAATGGAGATGCTCAAGCCTAGATCAGTCTTATCTAGGTACTGTAAACAGAACAGTGTACATTTAGAAATGTCATTGTTAGCTACTTTGTGCCTGAAATGAATCATGAACATATTCTCAAAGACTACAGGTGGTCTGTTTCTGAAATGCAAGAGTAAACTCCATTCATCAAACTACTTAGAAGTGCAGGAACTTCACATTTTGAGTGATTTTTGATTCAAAGTGATACCTTTTGAGCAGGCTACCTGTGTTTTTTCTCCCTCATTGTTTCTCTCTCTGCCTAACAGAAACAGCATCTTGAAAGTTATGGTCAAGAAGCATTTGGGGCAGGAGATATATAAAGCAATTCTGGCAAGGACACTAACTTGAAAATCTAATCCCCCCAGAGAATACTCTGTTTTTAACAGAGGCAATGTTGCCATTGTACGGACTTCTACAATTGTAGAATGTTTCCCCTGGGTCTGTGGACCAGCACAATTCTACTAGTGTAAAAAATCCCTTTTACAGACAAGTTCTAAGGAAAATACAAAACACACCATTCATATTTGATTTCAAATTCCCTTAAAATTTACAGTTATGTAAACAGAGAGGTATGGTTGGAGTAGAGCTCTTAAGGAAGAATAAAAAAGGAAAAAAAAAAACCCAAAGACCGAAGCTCTGGAAAAGAACAGAAGGGAATAGTTAGCTCCCTCCTTGCTGTCACTTCTTTTTTTTTTTTTAATTGTATAGTCTCGATGACCAATTGGAAGAGTTACTTTTTACTCCACACAATATTGGACTTTGTAGGGTCTTGGTTAAGTACAAGTTATCAATGTGTGATTTAGCAGGGTGAGAATCTATGGTGTTAATAATACGTCCAGAAATGTGTATCAAGTGTGATTAATTCCGTATTGTTGAGATAAAATAAATAAATAAACACCAAGTAAGAAATGAAGGTAAAGTAGTCTGTTTTAAGAAAACTACTTCCAAATATAGCCAAATACAGCTCTGACTGTGGGTGAACATGTGTTTGAACTATTTTCTGCCACATTTTCCTGTATCTGCTTATCAGGATTTCAATCTCATAGACTTTCCTATCAAGCTAACGTGACAATAAATAAGCAAATAAAAACCCAGTTAAAACAGTAAAAGGCATGATGGCTTCAATACTGTTACTGGAGCCTTCAGAAAGAAACACTGTATTCTGGTGTTCTACCAAAGACTGCTACACAAAAGTAATAGCACTCATCAAATACAGTCTGGATCCAATAAGGTATTAGCATGATGCCACATAGGAACAACCTGCAAACAGATTTAGCTGATACTGACAGATTCTCCCATTCTTTTTTCAGACACTGTTTCACAAGCATTTCATTTTGTTCACTTTTTTCCTTTTACCTCCTTTTTTTTTTTTTTAAAGTCAAATGATTCAGAGTCCACCTTAATGCAGAAGTTATAAAGTAAGAAAACGTCATGGCAGGAAGCTGACGAGTGATTTCTTAAAAAGATTAAGGAACAAACTGCATTTGCTTAATAAAAATGTATGCCAGTTCTTTAATAAAGTGACAGACTTCTATTCTGAAATTGAACTTTAGGACTGACCATCAAAAGAGAGAGAAACACAGAGTTAGCTACCACTTGCAACCAAGACATGCATTTGTGTCTGAAAAGAGAATATTGCACTAAGAGAAGAACCCTGAAAGCTTTAAACGCTTCCTTCACTGACCTAAAAAAGTAACTAACCATTTTCTATAAGCAGTAGCAAACCTGGCTTGGTCCACATCCCTACAGGTTGCTAATATTTTATCAACAAACCGGTATTCCATTTCTGGACCAAGAGAGTCCTGCACAGGAGCACGCTTCAGACGTTTTGTTTCTTGGGTATAACCTTGTTTGCTGCTGGATTCATTCAAACCATCAACATCCATAGCTTGCACCATGTGACTTGTTGCAGGACTGTGGTGGGAATTATTCAGAGTTTCATCACTGCTGTCCACAGATGATACCACTGCACTCAGGAGAGGAAGTTTGTTGCTTAAGTGCTGTTGAAGGTAGAATACACACCTTCTTCAAAGGAAAAGAAAAGAAGAAAGAAAAAAAAAGAAAGTCATGCACTGAAATTAATCTGCTGTTGCTGCTGAACTGTTTCATTTGCCATCTCACCAGATTTCCCTCACAGACACACAATCTGCTGTCTCTGCTCATGCTCTACTAGAAAGGGCTCCATGTCACTTTGGCAAATCCACTGTTACCTAGTCAGAAACCTGCACTCAGCTAGTAAAGCAGAAGTTTTCTGCAGCCAATATTCTGTCTACGTTTTGCTCATTTTTTCTTGTTTAAACATATTAAGTGTGAGGAGGCTCATTAACAGCATCTTGGGTGTCTTGTACAAATTACAGGGACAACTGGAGCTTACACCACAAGATATTTAAGCCAAATCAAATTCCCCATGCATTAGTTCTGATTATGTTCTTGAACATTTTCCAAATGTTCAAGCATTTTCCAAATGCTTAATACATAGTAGCTTAAAAATCGTATTGAGTGGTACTTTCTAGATATAGAACAACTAGTATGGAAATATCACATGAAGAATCACCCAGAAGGAAACTCTTTTAACCAAGTCCTCTTACCTATGACACCACAAGGTTTCATGCCCTGGGTAATTATCAATCAGTTCAGTGCAGAGCTCCATCTCTTCATCTAAACGGCGGGGGAGATCCACGCTTTGCTCCTCTGCACAGGCAGCTTCTGTCCCTGCACTCTCTCCCCCCTTCTGAAGGCTAGGGTTTTGTTCATTTACCATTTGATTTTGTACCAGTATGTTATTGTCAGTCACTGTTTTGCGTATCAAGGAATTGAGTAAGAACTGGCGGTAATGAAATCCACTATGGTCCGAGACATGCATGGATACCCAATATTTAGTGGATGAAAGTTCATCGAGGAGAACCTGAAACAAAATGCAGGGACACTTATCAACCACTATAAAGGACGAACTTACCACCACTGCTTCTGTATTAAGGTGACCTCTTCTTTGTGGATTTCAGCCACTGTGGTAATGGTTTAAGAACACACAGAAAAATGAAATATCACTGAGCCTTTTCCACTGCGTGCTGAAAAGCATCTTGGCATCCCAGCAGAAAACAAGTTAATACTTCTTCCAAACTCTGAAAAGGCAGGTTTTTCAGAAACCTGCCCACAGGCTGAGTGGGAAAAATATTTTCATATTATGATATGAAATAAGTAGCGGTTTAAGAATCTCAGAATGGCTAGCAATAAATACTATTTAGAGAAGGCAGAAACTACAAAGCTATTACGTTTAAGAATTTTACTCTTTACCCAGTGGATTGTAGGTGTCAGAAGGTGGGTGAGTTGCTTAAAAAGAATAAAACCCAAACTTAATTTACACCTTCATTTTCCATGAGAGAATGTCAACCATAACATTATGTTTAAAGTCCTAGAGCCTGTGAAATACAAAACTATTTGTCCACAATCAGGTTTCTTGATTTTACTACCAGGGAACCCCTAGAAAAGCTTTCACAACAACTCTAGTAAATACTTAATTGCCAACTGCAGCTATGTTTTTAACACTGCTGGCTCCTATGAATTGTCTCTTAATTCTGAGTGCTTTTAAACCTTCAAAATTCATTTCTGAAGAGAAATGCAAGTTTGGCTACCAGACAAAGCTTCTTTTACTTTGCTTTCTCTGTTACAGCCAGTGGTTTGGTTTTATTTTTTCAGAGGCCTTAACACCTCTTTCTTTGCGCTGCTTCTCCTCTGGAGCCTAAACTATCCAAAGAGACCAAAACTTCTTCATTCACTTCTAAAGACTTTGAATATGATCTTACTGGTATATTCTTGCTTTTAATCTCTTCTCCTAAGCTACCAACAGGACCAGTTGATGCAAAACAACTTTCATAGGAAGAAGTCTTTCTTTTTGATACTGCAGCACAAAAGCCACAGCCTCCCACAAAGAAAACCATGGAAACACACAAGGCCAGCTATCCAGCTTTTTCGGGGTCATCTATTCTAAAAGAAATTGGAGCAAATACAGTGCAAACAGTGTCTGCTACCGAAGACAGTCAACATGTTTTTCTAAATCTTGACAAAAGATACCAGCATCACCTTCCTTTTACACTTCAGTAACCTCAAGTGAAGTATTAAGTAACAGTCCACCCACGGGGTTCTTAAGGGGGCTAAAACTCCATGTCCAGATCTGCACTTTAAACCATAAGACCAGCTTTCCCTTCTAAATAGAATTGAGCTTAGTATCTTAAACTGCTGAACTTCAAAATTTAGGAGTCAGTTATGAACAATGTAAGGCTTAGAAAAATCAGACCAGCCTTTATTCAGCTGTGATTGATACTACACACATTTAGCTCCACTCAGACCTTGGAAGACTCCAATTCATTTATGTGAAATATTAATAAGCTAGAAAATTTACAGGGGAACATCTTAATTACACATTTTAACTCCCCGTACAAAGGGAAAAAAATTATTCCCAGCATCACTCCTTACCTGAACCAGAATAGCTCTTTTGAAAAAGCAACACAGAAGACTGCCATTAAAACTTCTTGAGATCTATGAAAAACAGAGCCTCCTATCTAAGAACCTCAGAGTACCAGTGGAAGATGCTTCAAACAACTGGAAGTAAAAGAAAAAGCCAGCTAACGTCTGAATTCCAAGAGGTTCTTTCTTAGGACTGTATGCTTTGCTTAGTGCATTCTTACAAAGCCAGCTTTCTCCATTTCCATCTCTATCGGTACAAGCCCTTGTACAAGCCCTTTGCCACTGTACTGTGAATAAAGAGGAAACGGTATGAAATCACCTCCCTCCCCACTCTTGACAATCTCTTTCCTACCTCTGGTGGTGAACTGACTAACATGGAACTGGCAGCCTCCCCCAGAACAGGACATGTGTGCTCAGTGACCTTTGTCTCGACCTCTGGGTCTGCACTCCCTTTTACACCCTCCCTGACCCTCTGCTTGGTTGTTTTAGTGCTTTTCCAACCATAAACTGCAGACCAAAACTTCCTCCCTAGTCTGGGACACTGGGGAAATGAAAAGGAACTGGGGAAACAAACTTTTAAGGATAACCAGATAAACATAGCAGCGTCCACTCACAGAAACTAGAACCTTTGGAGACCCAGTCATCTAAGAAAAAGCCAAGGCCTTACTGGGGATGGCTACAAGAAAAACTACTTTGTGTCTCATGAACGTGTTGTCTTCTGGGCATCCCACAAGAGAAGTGTTGCCTCATGACAATTACCCCACCACTTGTTTGCTTGCTTGTTTTACTGAACGCTCTGATCAGCCAATCTTCATCCTGTAATTATGAAATTGAGTATTCCAATCTAAAGAAAACAAAAAAGTTTGTCAATCCTTGCTGAACTACATCCTGAGTAACGACCTGCATGATTTCACTGAAACAACACAGTGTGCATGAATTTTAAGACCATATCCCTACCACTCTCTTGCCCTGGTTCCCTAACTAATTATGCACCCACCTTTTAGTAGGTATCTGGATCCTATGATCTAACCCCACTAACTGTACAGTCATGTGAGAAAGCTGAAAACGGGCTTTCCAAGGCAAGTACTCCAGTATCAGAAACACTAGATTAGTTTCAAACAATCTATTCTTGACAAATCCTTGACTGATATTAATGAACGCTACTCAAACACTACATAAACTTGCTAATACCATTCAAATCCTGCAGCTAGAACAAATTGAAATTTATATATTGAAAGAAGATAATATTTTTGACTGTCTAGAGTAAGAAAGAAGAAACATCTATGGCCTTATGAGAAAATCTTCCTAATGGGCCAAAACCTTCTCCTCCAGCATTTTAAATCTTTTTTCCAGAGCTTGAGCTGAGATTCAGTCTGCAGTAGCATTAGGATTATTAAACAACAGGAAATAAACCAACCAAAATCCTATTAAACAGCCTACCTCTTGAAATCCTTCAAAGCAGGCCAACAGCTTCATTAATGATAAACCTGTTTTGAGAAGTCGTATTTAAATGATAATACAACATACAATTTATGTTTCTGGGCCTCTTGCTTCTTTGTACACACTTCAAACTGCAGGCCAAGTTTGTATTATAGCAGAAATATGGCCCTAAATAATACAGGTACTCCTTAATTTCAGGCAACCTTGCAAGAACTAAATGGCTGTGGAATCAGTGACTGTTTTATCTGCCAATTTTTCAGTATGGTTCCAGTCTTGCATCTCAGTGAAATTTATACTTTTCAGATATCTGAACACAGAAATTGCTGAAGGTGCAACACGAGACACCAAGCAAGTAAACAACCCATACAGAATGTGTAGGGATGGGGTCAGGAAAGCCAAGACAAAGCTGGAACAGGACTTGGTAAGAGGTGCAAAGAAGAAGGGATTGTGCAAGTACACAAGTCAGAAAAAAAAGACCAAGGAGAGTGTGTTCTCCCTGATAAGCAAGATGGGTGAATTGGTGGCAACTGATATGGAGAAGGATGAAGAACTTTTACTGAGTTCTTCATCTCAGCCTTCACTGGCAGTCAGGCACCCCACTTCTCTTAAGTCCCCGATCCTCTAGATTCATGTGGGGGGTGGCGGGGAGTGAAGTCCCTCCCACTACAAGCAAAGAGCACATTCAGAACCACTTGAGGAAGCTGAACAGCCACAAGCATATAGGATCTGAAGATCCACGTTACAGAGTTCTGAGGCAACTGGTTGATGTGCTAAGCCACTGTCCATCATATCTGAATTCAGGGCAGTTAGGAGAAGTTCCCACTGACTGGAAAAAGGGAAACACTGCTCCCATTTTTAAAAAAGGAAGGAAGAGCCAAGGAACTCTTGGAGACTGGTATGCTTCACCTCTGTGCCTGGCAAGATCAAGGTACAGATCCTTCCACAAGATATGCTAGGGCACATACGAGACAAGGAGGTGACAGGGGGCAGCCAGCAATTGTGCCTGACCAATCTGGTGGCCTTCTACGACAGAGTGACAGCAGAGGTCAACAAGAGCAGACCAACAGATGTCAGCTATCTAGATGTATACGGCGTTCAGTACGGCTTCCACATGACACCCTTATCTCCAAATTTGAGACAGATGGATTTGATGGAAGGTCTATTCAGTGGGTAAGGAACTGGCTGGATGGACACAGCCAGACAGGTGTGGTCAATGGCTCCATGTCCAGGTGGAGACTGGTGATGAGTCCCTCAGGGGACTTGGGACTGCTGCTCTTGAGTATCTTCATCAATAACACACACAGAGGGATTAAGTGCACCCTCAGCACATTCGCAGATGACACAAAGGTGAGCCGTGCAGTTGACACAACAGAAGGATGGGATGGTAGACAGGGAGATACGGACAAACGTGAGAAATGGGCTCACGAGTTCAACAAATCCAAGTGCCAGGTGGTGCACCCAAGCTGGAGCAATCCTGGATGTGAGCACAGACTGAAATTGAATGAGAACAGTCCTGCAGAGAAGGACTTGGGTGTTCTCATGATAACAGAAATCATATGGACAACTCTAGACAAAAGCACCATTTCCACAGTCTTCATTCTAAAAAAATAGATCAACAAGGAGACTGGGATGGCAGGCAAAGCAAATGGACTTGGGAATGATCAAAAAACCTTAAAATACTTCCTTCACAGGCATGTTTCTGATCTGTCACAAAAAGCACTCACAACTGACAAAGAATAAATTCACCAGAATAATTCCAGTTCTGCAAAGAGTTATTTCTATTACAATGTAATTATTTCTCTTTAATTAAATTAATAAGGAGTAGCAAGTGCAAAAAGCACTCAAGGTGTTATCCTGTTACCAGCATCATGGACAGAGAGCTGTTTAGAACTTGTTTCAGCTTTTTGTTTAAGGCATAAAATGACTTGAATCTTCTTTAACAGTGCTAACTCGCCTCATCTTTTAGTAAGCCAGTAAAGATATTAAAGTTTCTGTTTTCTATTAACATAGACCTCTTAACACTAACTTCTAACCTCCAATCTATCTCAATCCTGCCATTCTTCTGAGTTTTCTGAAAAATACCTTTTAATATAAACTTGCTAGGCAGACAAGTCCAAATTCTGCCCTGTCTCTGCAATGGACATAAAAATAATGGCTATATTGACTCAACAATGTCCTGTAAATTCCTCCCTTATCACCCTATGTGGCAAAATGCAGCAGCTGATGTTAAAAGTGAATGATGTGTCACTGTATCAACCTAATATTCACAAAGAATTCACCTAACAACTTAGAAAACACAGTATTACAAAACTGCCTATATAATTTTAGACCATGTCACATTAATTAGTTCAATTTGCTGCAGGTCTTGATGTTATAGATGTGAAATATTCAACACTGCATAAAGTGTCCCTGATGTCCCTGAAATAGTTTAATCAGCTCCCAGTGTAAATGCTGTCAAAAAATACTGCTGGAGCTGAAGAAATTAGTTCCAAGCACTACTATGCTTTCTCCAAAATTCCTGCTGTCTTTACTTGGTCCTTCAATATTCTGAAACCACAGGTAAGCTGAAAAAGGGTATCAAAACAATGATATTACATTATCAAATATTACCTTTTTTCTCTACTAGGAATTTCAAGACTAGTGCTGGAAGAATTACTTAGACTTGCCCGTTCCTTACTTCGGCTCACATAGTCCCATCTATACTCTTCCCACACATACATTAGCACCAATTACTAAGAGAGAAACACAGCTTTGTAAACAGGCAATAAAAAACGTGTTATTTCTGCTGAGCAGAAACTGCTTACACTGGAAAAAAAATGCAAAACATACTCACTGCAATGTTTTGCCCACTTTCTTAAAACATTCTTAGCTACCTGTGATAACTTCACTTGATACTCTCCATTCATGTTATACAATCTGCTTAGCAAACCAGCATTTGGATTTTCTGGACAAGAAAATTTAAGAATTTATTCACTGTTGCATTATACCTTGACAGCGAGCTTTGCCAAGTGCTGCAAAACCCAGATGCGATGGGACCAGGCATTGTAGTTGCTTGGATACCTCCCAGCAGCTTCGGAGCAGACATTCATTTCCTCCTGCACTAGTCGGTGAATTCTCTCCACGGGTGCTGCTCCCAAGTTTCCTTTAGTCGCAAGACTGGGCAAGGAGTTTTCCTGAATTAGTTGTTGCAGTACCCATCGTCTGGTTAAACGATGTAAAGTGTTAATGGTGAGAGAGCAATTTTAAGAGAATAAAAAAGTTTTTAATTTGTATAGATCAAATCTTTCAAATATTTCTGTTCTCTGAACTACACTAGAGCTAGGTAACGAGTGAGCAGTAAACAACCATCTGAACACTTGCCACACTGTGGCACAAAGATCACACTCCAACACAGCTGTGCCAGTTTGCTGACTTCTAAGTGATCACGGCTACTTACAGCGTACTAAAATAAAACAGAAGGAAACAGCAAATTTATGGAAGAGTGCAAGCAGTGTGTGCATGAGATTTCTAATGAGCTCCTCTTTCAAAGTCTTGCATAGCACTAAAATGAAGTATCCAAAGTGAGACAGAAGAAAGTGATCTAATAAAAAATTAACTCTGCTTAGTATCTTTTACATCTGGCAGTACTGCACACTGCAATTCAAATTTCTTTCTGTACATTACCAGTAGTAGCAAAGTCCAAAAGGCTTATGGTTTCAAGGCCTATAGGTATAAGCAAAAAAAATGTCATTACTGATGAATTACACATATTTGATTTCATGTGTCTGAGATAAGCACAGATTCCTAGATGTTTTGGGTTTTTACTCTGTACAGAGTTTTAGTAGTATTTTTAGAGGCAACCTCAATGCTGCATTTGCAGCCTGTACACAAAAGGGTCCTACAAAAATGGATTACAGATGTGCAAACTTCCACAGAGCAGCCCATGATAATGGAATTGCAAAGGTCCAACGTGGAATGCTCTGGAAAGACGGACATCCTCTGGTCTGAGACACAGAGGTTATCCTGTTTTATATTGGCTCACATCAGCTCCAAAACCAATGAATTGCTACTTTCAGAAGGATGTCACTCCTGGTTAAAAGAAATAAAAAAATACAATAGAAGTAATACATTCATTTTCTTTAAAAAAAGAATTCTATTTTACAAGCCATATATAAAATTATATATATATATATATATAAAAAAAAAAGTAGGTAAGTCAACCACTGTATTAAAAAAAATGGTTACTTCATCTGCATTTTCTCTCATTTGAAAACATAATATACTTGTTCACCGGTGGGTTTTATATACATTGTATCTTTTCCTTTCAGCTATCCAGAAAAAAGTATTGGAAGACAATATTAAAGATCATTTATAAGAATGCAATTTCAAACTCTCAGCAGAAAATTACAAGCAGTGTATGAACACTTTCTTCCTATACACCATGTGCTTTAAATAAAGATGTACAGCCAAGCAAACCATGCTCTAACTGTTGTATAACAGTATTTTAGGAAATGTGTTAATTTTGAAGACTTAAATTTTTGATTTTTAAAAATGTCTTTGATCCAAACATCACCTTGTAGTATTTTTTTACTTCAGCCCACAGGCATGCAACAAATGGAAAATTCAAAAATAGTCTGGGCAAAAAAACTCAATGAGCATAGTCACTCTTTTAACAAAAGATATGTATTATTTCATTAACATCAACTTCTGAGTAAAACGATAAAGACAAATTATTTCAACTCTGTCATAATTTGAGGTTCTTAAAATGAGCATGTTTTATAAAATAAGGAATTCCAATAAATTATATATGCAGGAGAGAGTGGAAAAAACACAGACTTTTTGGTCTCTGTGGCTACAACATCACAAAACCCATAAAATTAAATTAGAGCTACTTTCTAGACAATGCAATCACAACCTCAGAAGACTTAAAATATATTTTTGGAACCTGTTGAACATCCTGGTATTATTTGGGTTTTAAGCAAAATTTCCTCCAACTAATTTGGAGTCCCTTTTACTTTTGTTCCTATTGCTCTTACAGTTCCTGGAATTACTACAAATGAAGGATTTTTAAGTGACAACTGCACAATCAACAGATATACTGACTGTATATGCACAAGATATATCTGAACCCCCCCCAAATAATATAGCAGGAGGTCATCTGACAAAATGAATGACAGGTATTATGACATCTTTAGAGAGTGTATCTGCCATGTATAAGAAAAAACAACGTAGATATGTCTTACTGAATTTAATTTGTAGCCCCATTATAAGTTTTTGCATCTTCTATCTGAGATTTAATACCACGGGGAACAGAAAACGCAAAATTAATCATTATGCTGATGCAGAAAAGTATTTCTGTCAATCTTATTTTCTATTATGTATCAATCATGGTCAGCATATCCAAACCCAAACCAAACATTTGTACAATCATCCTCAAATATACTTTTCTGATGTAGGCAAATAAGAGAAAGAACAACAAATTATGACACTATTAAAATACTCCTAATTTAAGTTTAAATGGAAATTATAGACAATTTTTTATTCTTTCTAAAAAATAAATAATTATAAAGAATCTAACGTTCTGACTTATTTGATAAAAACATATTGATCATCATAATGATATGGATGGCACCAGGTTCAAAATTACTAAAATGCAAAAAATCTTATTTTTCCAGTGTTAGCTACCATGTAGAAAAGGTAAACTAAGACAAACTGCAAGATTTTTTTCCCGTTATAACTACACAGTTTTGCTTCAAAGCCACAAGTCAGTACCTAAAGGATGATGAAAAGAAGTTGAACAAAATTAAAAACCAATGCTGCAGAAATTCATTGTTGTTGCTGCTGTATCAATGAAACTCCTGGGAATACTCCATGTATTGCTTTCCATTTGAGAATTTTAAGCTCATGCATGCAATGACAAAGAAGAGTTTACCAACAACTTCCCCTTCCAAAAATTCTCATGTAGTCAGTAAGTTTTGCTATGTTCTTTATAGAGTATGAACCCCCTAATGCAGTATCAACTTTACAGCTGCCCTAATGCTGGACATGTTAAAACACAAACACTGCAATCTGCTTCCTAATGTTCTATATTTAAATCTCTTTAGGGCTCTCTATAAAAAGGATGACCCATCTTTTTATTTTAATCATGAAAAAATAACACGCACGTACAAAGTTTTTGTTTTTTAAAGTCGAGCAATGGATCTATACTTCACTTGGCTCTGCTACAGGAGTTTTATGGTCAGTCATGACTGAGATGGTGCATGTGAACAATTCTGGAGTTAAATTTTCCAAATGTGTGTTGTTTCAACATCCACTAGTGGTGACTGATCGATTTGGCTTAAGCTACAAATTATAAAAATAAATTCAGCAAACAAAAAAGACCAGTATTGAAATGGAAAAGAACTCAGCTTTGGTTATAAATATTGGCTTTAACAGAGCCTTTGCTTTCTGAATGCCTGTAGACAAGCAACATAGTAGTAAGGTGGAGGGAAAGGAGAAACCTACAGTGCTCAAATACTTACTACTGATGGAATCAGAATTTTTAGGCTGAGAATTTTCGGTGCTGCAAGACATGATAAATTTCTAGGGAAATTCATCCTACCTCCAAACTATTAAAAAAATACACAGCTGAAAAGGTGCATATGATTTCAGTTCCAAGTATTGAATATAGACAGGTAGCTTCAAAAGCCAAAGCACAGTATTCTGCAATGACTGGTTCAAAGAATATGATATATTTCTAGACATCCTCCTGCATCTATGACTCTCCTTAACCCAAGAACAGGAAACAAAAAAACCCTAGGAAAAATGTTTAAGGAGTCAATAGAAGGCAAGAGAAACCAACCTATGAATCCATGTTTCTGGACTCTTTGGAAACTTGGTTAACGCCAGTTTTCCAAGATGCAAATCTTTAAGTGGATTTAAAGTGCCAGACAGTATTAATTCTTTCCTACAAAAGACAAAATAAATCTGTGTGAATCAAAGTAGTAACCTGAAAACAGAACATAAATCCCAATAACAAATAGCATGGCATTTCCTTTATATCATAACAGAACTTCACGGTCAAACTACAAGAGTTTAAAAACCCTTTAGTGGATTAATCCATTCTACTGTACTATACACGTGTGCACAAAGAACTTAATCTGAATACATACAACCCATTAGTTCTCAAACCTACCCAGAAACCACTGAGTCAACTACCAGTAGGGTTACATAAAATGCAAAATGAAAATCTGTACTTGTTCTTCTCCACCTTCTTCGCACAGAATTCCCTGCCCCTCACCCTTTTCTTACTGACTGTCCTGAGCATGTTTGTAGACATCACCCCATCTCTGGTTACTTCAAGGGCACTATTCTTCATATCCTATTCTCCAATCTAGTAGGTAGCAACTTTGAAGTAAAGACATAGTAACTTCCAAAGTTACCATCTGCAGAAAGAAAACATACATTTCCCAGAATCTGCAGAAGTCACAACTGAAAACTGAGAGTGCAAGAAGCAGAAGCAATTTTGGCATGGGTTTGGGTTGCGGTTTGGTTTCTGTAATAATTTCTGATTCATCATGATAGGCATGGCTCCAGTAGGTGAGGAGCAGATGATCAACTTTCTGACCAGAAGACCCCAGTGGGATAGGAGGAAATATTCTGGAAAGATCTGCTATCAAATAAGAAGGCAAAACTTCCCTGCAATCTGTCACAAAACACAGAATGCTGTGCCCTAAAGTTATAGTCCAAGTCTCACAAACAAATTGACATATGTCCTTTCTGTGAGTACATATTTTCTGTCTGATTTGGTAGTTTGCAGTAGGAAACTGACTCCATCTGGTACTTTGGCTTTGTGTTGCTGTAATTGAATCTTACAACCACAGTCAGAAGCTAATGGTTGCAACACTAACAGTAAGCAAATATTATTTAAAATTGAAGCAGAGTGGGGAAATGTATAAATCCTTATCAGAAGTTTTGCTTCTGATAGCTACTGGGACATTTATTTTTTATCTCAACCAAGTTCCAGCATGCTTCAGATTGGATGCTTTTAGCCAGTTTTTAACAGGCAGTTCATAGATACCAACCAGAAGTGGCAGACTGACCAGACCAGTCTGTGCCAGTGCACTCACTTTTGGAAAGCAGACAAAAGAAAGATTCAGGGTCAGCACTGGAGCAGGTAGAACAACTGCCTCATTACTGCAATGCAAAAGGTGACGTTTTGGTAAAAATTACTTACCAGAGACACAGAATGAAAATACAGCTGAGATCAGTCTGATATTTAAAACAAATACATGTACATATTTAGCAAAGATTTAGATTACTAGGCCACCTACCTCCAAAAACCTAAACTTTCAGTGAAGAAATTGCTCTTGCCATATTAAAACATTCACTGCAAGTAAGTAGGCTCACACTTACAGACTCTTAAAGTAAACTTCCTCTTTTGCAAAGCTGGGGAACAGTACAGACAAGATCCACCTTCACTGTTGTAGTAGAAAAGTGGCTTTTAGCTGTATTTATTTTCAAATGAGAGATTCTCCAATTCACAAAGGACTACAATCACAAGTATGACCAAAGTACCATATACTCCCACATAAACCTCTTCTAAGCTCTTTCAGCTAACATCCAACTTGGGATATGTAACTTCTAGCTCACTTCCTTGCCATGTGGATCATAGAAAATGTTTCAGCCTTAAGGATTATAGCTCCCATAAAAGATAACTTGGAATCACTTTGACTTGCCTTATGCTAGCTTTGAAGTTATTCATATCTGAAAGCAAAACATTTGACTTTTCAGAGCATCTTGTTACCTAATGTCTTTTGATCAATTGTACAGGCCAGGAAGTGTAACAGGAAGAAAAAAGGCATTTATGACAATTCCTTTACAATAACTTACACAAAAATTTTGGTCATTTTAATGTGCAAGACTTTTCAACTTCCAAAAACACAAGATAACTGAATTTAGGATTAACAGCTGGAGATACCCCTTATCCCATTCAGTACAACAGGGGTTTCTCTCTCAGTTCTAGGAAGTGACACATCTCCTATACTTTAGCATGTCTTCCCCTGCCATACAATTACTTCTGGGTCTCAGGGTTTAGGTTAATAGTCCCTGCCCTTCTGTAACTTCCCAGTCACTTCTGATTTAAATAAATAAACAACAAACCTATGTAGTAGGCACATTACAATTGTTCAGAATAGCTCCAAAGTCAAAGTAGACTAGCTAGCCTAGATAATACGTTTAAAGTTCTGTGTTCTCCTGTGCTTTATCAACCAGATACAACTTTGTGATTGTCAGCTGAGCTGAAATGCTCATTTGTCTTCCACAACACCATTTAAGTCTTCTGACCTGGCTCTGCAAAGTCCTGTGTCCTTTCCTAGGAGGGGACGTCCTTTTCTCTCTCCTCCTCCATCTTTAAGTTCAGTGCTACTGAGTCAACCACTATCTCTGAAGCTCTCAGCAGAACTCAACATACAAAAAAGGGATTATCCCAGTCTAAAATGAATGAGTCAATAAATTACAAGAAACACACTGTGGGCACAGCTGCTATTCAGTAAACAACTAGACCACCTTTCATTTTTCAGGCTACTTAAAGTCTATGATGCTTTTTTCCCCTTAATATAAAGCAGCAAATTTGTGTATGGAGAATGCAAGATGAACCTGGCATTACAAACATCCTCTGAGCAACAAGAAACCAATGATCCCACAACAGTTCCATCATGTTCTGCAAGCAGAGTGCAAATCTCATACAATTAGTTCTCAACTCAGACTACCTCAGGATAAGGATTTATCACCAGCATCTGTGCAGAACACAGCCTGTCCTCTACTCTGTGACTGATTATGCCACACATCTGGCTAGCTTGACCTGTAATTTCACAAAGAAGCTGAAATGTATGTCAACATAACGAAAGTGCCTACCCTTCAAAAGAGCAACTCCCAGCAGGAGCCTAAAACAATGCAGGGTCAGATTCAGCAAAGCAGTTCCTTGGCCAGAGCAGGCCAAGAACTTCTCTCTGGATGCTAAACAGAGCTTCAAACACAGACCGACTGGTAGATCGCCAGTCAGGAATTCAGGGAGTAAGGCCACCTTCCATAGTAAATCATATATTTTGGTAAAACACAAACATCATAAAAGAGAAAACAATCCTCATCCATATTCCTTAACATTTTTAATTCCACTTAAAATTTTGAACTACTCTTCTCATGTACACAAAAGCTAATGCTTTCAGCTGTCAGGCACAAAAAAAGCCCGACTGATAAGGATGAATGCATCTGCAATAAAAAAAATTCCACAAAACATAAACCAAAAATCAATTATAAGTACCATAAGATTACATTATTGTAACATCTTGTACTTACACAAGCTCCTAATTCCATTTTATCACTTGAAAGCTACTCAAGCTATGCATTTTCATGACAGAAAACCCTTTGCTATCACATTCATCCCCCTTCTTTAGACCTGAGATGCTAGAAAGATACAGATCATAGCAGAATCCTTCAGAACTACTTCAGCAGTGAAAGAAGAAAAAACAAAAAAGCTGGATTTGCCATAACTGGGGCTGACAACTACACGCAGCCATCATCTTTCTAGGTCATTTTGTTAATGCACCAACTGCAACAGTGCACCTTAACTACACAAGTCCTGTTTTCCATGAATGCACTCCCAGAGACTATCACAATTTTGTCAGCCCTCCAGCCCTCCTGAAACTATAGCTTTAAGACTGTCTCCAGTCTTACCCAGGCAGCAGAAGGAGAATATTCCTCCAACTCTGAGATTCACAGAAAAGTCGTAAGATTACAAAGTTGTAAGGAATTGTTGTTTCTGCACTTCCTGAAGAGCAGTAAGGTAAATTTCTGCTCCTCCTCCAACATGCCTCCTGGACAAGTTCTGCAGCTTGACCAATGATGAAGCTATACTAAACCAAACAGGTACAAGAAAGGAGAGGGGAGAGGGGAAATACGTTTGAAATAAAGGGTAGACACCTTTCCCCCTCCTCTTGCAGTGTAGCTGCAGAGGTCCACTCAGGTGTGATAGCCTGCACTGGTAGTGGCAGCAAACTGAGCTGGAACCTCAAAAGAACTCGCAGAAGGGTAAAAATGAAAACAGTGAATACACACAGCAGACATCAGCTGAGCACTACCCTCATTAACTGCAGGAGGAAAGAGGAGTGGTTGTCCATTGGGACTTATACACCCTGAAAATGTGGTGCAAACATGTGCCTTCATATGCACTGTAATCTTTAGCCTGCACTACAAAAAAACCTCCAGAAAAACCCCACCAAAAAAACCCGCAAACGAACAAAAAAACCCACAAACAAAAAACTCCAAACAAAGGAACAAACCCAACAAAAACCAGAAAAAGGCAGTCTTAAACTATCTGCAATATACAGGAAAGAAGAGATTTTTAACACTCCTTCAGTACTTCATAGCTGACAAGTTCTTGCTGTGTCACTAACTACCATCTGAAACAAAGCTTTCAGCTGACGCACATAAGACCCAGCTCTTTCTGATGGCATTTTCTGAGTGCAACGTACCTCACATTCCAAGCAGTGGTGAAGTCAGGGTTCAGCAGCAGCAGGGTACATGTGATATCTATCAGCTCTAAAACGATGGAAGAAGAGACATTCAGATTAGTAACAATCTGCACACAGCACTGATCTCTCCGCAGTCCCTTACACCCTCTCATTTCTGGAAGTCTCTCTGCTACGGGCTGCTGTACCTGTGGATGATCACCTCTGTAAAATATTGCTCTTATTCCAGAAAAAATGCTAACTTTATTTAAGAGGGAGCAAGATCTGCCAAATCCTCCCTTTTCATTATTTAAAATAATGAACTGAGTATGCCTTCAGCAAGGAAAGATTGTTATATAAAATCCTGGAGCATTCAGTGATTTTAACTGAACACACACTATATAAGAGAAGCAGAGAATTCTTCAAAGAAGATCCAAAGATTTTTAAATACTACAGAGAAGTAAAAATATACCCTACTATTTTAGTACAAGTCTGAGCTGCAGATGGCTGCCATATACCATACTGTTACAAAAAATACACACACCATAAAAAACCTGTACCTAAAAATTAAACACCACAGCTATGAATTAGAATTACAAAAATACTCCCTACTGAATTGTACAGTAATGCTTTAAATACATTGTAAAGTGCTTCAGATTGAAGTTTTAAGACTAATTCAATAAAAAACCCTAAGCAAAACCCAAAATATTTGTTTGCATCCCTGCATTTAAGCACTGTATACTGTAGATTTATGTATTATCCTTATTTTTAGCTATGTCATAAAAACTGAATGTGACTATCCAAGCTCTTACTGTCAATTAAATATGGCTACAGTCTTTCTTAATCACCCTACATTTAACATACTAATTAGCTTGTACTTCAGGTAATTTCCAGCAAATAAGAGGTACTTCATGTCTTGAAGGAAAAATTAAAAAATGGTACTCATGGAAACAGATCTCTGGTTAGTGCAGTTAACATGACTGTAAAATGAACTGTTAAGTCATTGACAAAACTCAACAGTAATGAGACATAAATTAATTTAAAATACAAAGGGACACAGCTTCATGTATCTTTGAAATGGGAGTCAGTACTTAAGTAGGTCAAAAACTGAAATACCTTCATATATTATTGAGTGACTGATTGATCATTTATGTCCAACAAAGAAATTTTGTGTTTTCCATTATGTTCTTCCTCATAAGGAACATGCTAAGCCATCATATAATGCAAGGGGTGATGATGGGTGTGGTGTGGAATTCTTTAGTGTACTGTTGACTTTGCACTAAGCCGTGATGTTTTGAAAACTGTCTCAAGGAACGAACTTAACTTCCTCTTTTCACAAGTTTAAGTCAAACCCCTCTCTGCTGCCAAGGAATAAATATTTCTCATATGCGCAAAGCTTCTTCCTAATTTGCTGCCTGAACGTACAAATATTTTTCCTTGGTTTGCCCAATTCCTGAACCACCAAAATATTTCAACACCCATTTAATTTTATGCAGCTGACTATTCCAACTCAAATAACCAGGATTACTCACATACACAAAATTGAACATACATAAAATTAAACATCTGCTAAGTGTTTTCTGGCTACTGTTTCAATTTTACATTCAAAAATTAGTTTGGCAACGTTTAACAAAACATCCATTTTATAAGGAGGCATAGTTAAAATTGTGAGCTGTGATTATTTCATGTACATTTTCCATTTTACCTGCAATAATGGTTTTAGTAATTATTAGGTACTACCACGGTCATGTTATATACACATCAAGCAAAAGTTTATTACAGCCTATTTCAGTCTTTTGAATACTTTTTAGGAAAGATTTTCAAAGTCTACTTAGAACAATACAGTTTGTTTAGTCATGATTTCCAATTAATATGACCATTCTGGTAATCTTATAGGCCTGTAACAGCACCCAATCAAGTCCAACTTAAACAGAATGTTAACATTTTGTCCATTTTCCCATTACAGAGGTTCACTGCATCCTGAACATTATCAAAGGAAAGATGCAGATAAAAGGAAAATCTCCAGGTAATACCCAGTTCTTTCATGTCAATGTTCTTTGATGTAAGTAACAGTGGAAGATTCATGAAGTGTAGATTCTGAGCCAGAGATGTGAAATGGCACAATTTAGTAACCTCTGAGCCACTTTTCAATAGAAAGTCTTATGACAGATCTGGGACACAATGATAGTAGTTGCCAGCTATTTCCCCGTGTCAGTAACAAAACTCAGTATCTTATCTACAATTTAAAATTACTTTCTACTAGATACATTTTAGGCAAATGATAGCATTATAGGTGCTCACACTGAACATGTCCTTTTGCACATTAGTCTCCCCAGCTGCAAAATGACAAATAAAACAATATGGTTTTAGCTCACTTTTTAAATATGGCTGTATCCAGTTTTTTAGATATTCTGGAAGCAGTTTGTAACGATTTCAGAAAACCACCTTGGTAAATAGTATGCACGCATAAGTTTAAATTTTAAAAATACTGGAGAAAGGATAAAAACACATTGTAAAATTCAGATTTCTAAACTGAAATAATAGCAAGAGGAGCAGTCATTATTCTGGATTCCAAGTATCCAGAAGAAACCGTAACTAAATTAAACACCTGTGTCACTAACCTATCAATAAATGACTATAAAGCACCTCCTTCTTCCAGGATCCTGTCAGAAAAAATATCAGACACCACATCTGAAAGCAGACACTTAAATCTGTTTTTCTTCTCTGTTCTATTTTAAATGGCTTACAGCAATGCAAACAGAACAGAATAGGTAACTAGAGACTACATCTGCAATCACCATTTATAACAAGCTTCAATAGAATATACAACTGAGTTCTGAAGCAGTAATAGAAAAATCTGCCTCTTTACTAGATGGAAAAGAAAACAACTACCCTGCCAAATTCTAAGCATGCACTTTTGTCTACAAAAGCAATCTGGAGCCAAATCCTTGAGAATACTGAAGAGAAAAACGTAACGTCTCTTGACAGAGTATATATTCTTATGACACTTTAGAGACAAGTCTCTAAGCCCACCTGGGAAAGACTTTTGCCTTCATTCTCTCCACCACTGAAGTTCAGTTTCTGCTAAAACTTTTTGTGAAACTTAATTATGGTAAAACATACTAAACTACTCTACAAACAGGTCATTAACATTAAGGCCCTGATTGTGGTTTATAGTAAATACAGAAAACCTCAACAGACATGAAAATGCTGTAGATTACCTCTTCTCACACATCTGAAACTGACTTTGGTAAATGAAGAGACAAAGCAGAATGGAGTTTCATTTTCAAAAGAAAACGAAACAATTTGCAGGCACTAGTCTAAAATTCATGCTGCTGCAGTATTCACTGACAGAGTTTTCTGAGCTGCATTTTGAGAGGAAGGGTTCTGCAAGGTTTCACCCGTGAGGGAAGCAGAGGACTGCACCATTCCCATGGCATCACGGGGCATCACCACAACAAAGCACCTGCACTGCTGTGACTGCAGCAGGGTGCTGGCACGCAGGTAATGGCTATCAGCCATCTTCAGACATCTGAAAACGTGACACAGATCTCAGTGTTTGTAATTTGGCTTGATACAAGAAGTTTCTCTCAGTGTGGAAATTTCAGTGGTGAGACTACAATAACACTTGAGACCAAAATGAAGTCTCCGTGATGGAGATCTGCAGCATAATAACAATACATATCACAAACTCCTACCTCAGACTTCCAAAAGCACTGAAAGGAGAACCACTGGTGTTGCTAAGATTGCCTGTCCTAGGAGATTCAACTGTTCAAATGCTAAATTTTGTATCTCGCTATGAGTCAGTCAACGTTAGTTTTATTCTCTGTATTAAAGCTCTTTTTACTGAATTTTGTAGTTGTCTGCATTACAAATTTAAAATCTGGAATGATGTCACAATCACCAGTTTCTATCAAAACTGAATAAATCAGCAGCAGCTTGGTGGCAGTTATCAAAAAGATCCTGGTCTTAATAAGTCTAACCATAAAACACAAAGACCAAGAAGAAATGAAGTTACTTATGGTAGCAATATACATCCCCTACGAATAGAGTCTTTTAAAGATATTTGTAATGAGAAAAAATAATAAAGAAAATAAATTATGTGAAAACAAAAAATAATGGGCAATGTAAAGTCCATAAAATACTTTTCCTAGATAATCACATAATGACATGACATCAACCCTCTGGGAAGAGTGTGGGAAACACAACGACACAAACACACACAAAAAATCTGTTAGACAAAAAGAAAATACAATCAACAGGTCAGTCATACCCAGCAACACATGAAAGCACTTCAACTTCTTTAAGCTACTCTTTTGAAGGGTAACTAATTCTAAGGATCAAGCCAGCACACTGTTACTCTAACACACCCAAGGTGTACACCTAGCACTGGAAGACTCTATGCTGCCAGGAGAATGCACTCCTCCCTGTCATGACCTGCCTTGTCTGCCATTTCATGCTACTCTTTCCAAAATGCTTGCATTATGCATCCTTGTGTTTGTAATAAGGAATCAAAGAGTGTTTAACAAATCAAAACGTGTTTAGCGGATCTAGATCCCGCCATCAGGTAGACAAAAGTAGGCGACACTCACTGCCTTAAGAATGCTCCCACTCCAAGATCCACCAAAGACCTCAACCTTCTTTCTCCATACCATCCCTGAATGCAAAAGAAGCTCAAGTGCACATTTATACACTTAATCAACACCATCTGAACTGTGCTGTACACTGCACTTTAATGAGTATCAGTGCAGAGCTGGCTTCATCCACTTAAAGTGAAACAGACTATAGCAATAAAATACGAAAGAAGAGAAAAGTAGATATCAAAAGAGAGATGCTACTGATCAGACATCTCTTCCTGATCTACACAGCTATTTAGAAGATACTGCAACAATAAACAAAAAACTTGTTTCATAAACTAGTTACTCTTTTTCAGTCTTACTCTGAACAGGACACCTTATAAGCAGTCAAATACCTCCTATGTCACATCTGTTCAAAATTCTTTGAATTTTTTTAAAGAACATATACCAAGGAATGTTTCATGCAAGTTAAAACAAACTAAAAACCAAACCAAAACAAAGACATGAGAAAGGAAATAAAACATTACAATTACCAAGCTGTAGGGACTAATGCTTTGTGGTACTTCATCTGAAACACTGCACTCATTTCTTACTTTACATCATCACATCTTCCTTCTGACTCAGGAAAACAGGAGAAAATTCTTTCTGTATCAACTAACATCACTTCTCTAAACAACTCACTGAACGAAGTTGTCTCTCTCTAACCTTTCCAGTTTGGGCAAGAGAGAAACAAATTATATTTTCAACTAAATGATCCTACAACTTGTTTAAGTTGTTAAGATGCACAATCCAAAGCCCGCTCTCCTCAGTAACCATAATTTCTTCCAGAACAGGTTAAACTAGCATTAAGAAGGGTAAATGATCCAGACAAGCACATTGAGTGCACCCTCAGTCAGTCTGCAGATTACACCAAGCTGGGTGGGACTGATGATCTGCTGGAGGGAAGGAAGGCTCTGCAGGAAGATCTGGACAGGCTGGATTGATGAGCCAAGGCCACTTGTATGAGGTTCTGATATGTCATGCTCCTGGGTCACAACAACACCATGCAACACTACAGGCTTGGAGGACAGTGGCTGGAAAGATGCTTGGTGGAAAAGGACCCAGGGGTGTTGGCCAGAACCAGCTGACCATAAGCCAGCAGCATCCCCAGGTGGTCAAGAAGGCCAAGGGCATCCTGGCTTGGATCACAACAGTGAGGCCAGCAGGATCACATCAGTGACTGTCTCCATGTACTCAGCGAGACATCAAGGTGCTGGAGTGAGTCCAGAGAATGGCAATCAGAGCACAAGCCTTATAAAGAAGAGCTGAGGGAGCTGGAGGTGTTTAGGCTGAAGAAAAGGAGGTTTGGGGGAACCTTATTGTTCTCTACAGCTGCCTCAAAGGAGATTATAGCCAGGTGAGTCTCAGTCTCTTTTCACAGGTAACAAATAACGGGATGAGAGAAAATGGTCTCAGGCTGCATCAGGAGAAGTTTAGGTTGGATATGAGGAAAACTTTCCCCACTGAAAAGTGTTGTCAAAACTGGAACAGGCTGCCCAGGAAGTGGTGGAGCCACCATCCCTACAGGTATTTTAAAAGACATGTAAACATAGCACTTAGGAACATGGTTTAGTGCTGGACTTGGCAGTTGTTGGTTTATGGCTGGACTCTGATCTTAAAGCTCTTTCCCAAACTAAATGATTCCATGATGAATAAAAAATGTGCACTAAGAATCACATAATATACTCTTCTCCAACTCAGAACTTACCATCTTTGTTCAGCCACTGTTTTCTTTGCCTGTAGAGGAGAAGTTTATTGTGGACATATGGCAAAAGAAATTTCACACACCAGCTCTCGACACCAAGCTTGTTTTCTACCAGGACAATAGGGCTCCGGTTATATCTGGCTTCAGGGCAGGGTATTAATCCAATTTCATCTCTTAAAAAACAGAAAGAAATAAAATTAAGATTATTTCCAGTAGGTGACAATTCTTTTTCTCAATAGAACATGCTGGCAATGCTTCCCAACCAAACATTCCATCATCTTTTTCCCCCATCTTTGCTGAAATCTGTAATCCAAAAAGTTTTATTAGATTTTCAAAAAGATCCTAAATGGCAAAGACCCCATTTTTTTCTGGTTTTAGATTCTCATCCAAACAGTTTAACTCAGCTGAATCAACACAAGCTGGCCTTGCATACAGGGACATCAAAGTCCTCAAAAGCAATGAGGATGCAGTCAGGCACAGCTTGGCTAATTAACTCTGTGAATTACCACAACAACTTACCAGCTGTAACTTACAAACAGTATACCAAAGGTAAACAGCAAGGAGAGAAAAAAATCCACAAAACACACATCCACACCTTTACTTATTACCAAATGCAAAAAGCCTGACTTGGGTGAGCTAAGTTTCACAATACTCCTTTGAACATGTGAAAATGATACACAGGTACAGTTTACAAAGCTGACAAGTCAGCCTGAAACACTGCAACTCCAGAATGCACTCTGGCAGCCAAAATCACCAGAGGACTAGACCCACTGCACACCGAAATGCACTAAGACAGTGCAATACAAAAAATGCTTTATCTGGTAGCTACTCGGTTTTTGTGAAGATGCAAACCAGGATTTGTCATCTGGTAACAATCTTGTCTCCAACACTTTGGTATCATTTTTGATGATTCATGTGATTCAGAAATCATGTTGCATTCAGTTCCTGAGAATTGACAGAATTCACAACGTGAAATACCAGGGACACAGATTTATCTAAGGTGGAGTGCCTACCTCACTAAACAATTTATTCAGGGCACCATCTATTTGTTCTTCTGTGGGTCCCTGCAGAAGGACCAAGTAGCAGGGCAAGCCTACCAGGAGACACTTCTCAAGAATGCCAGCAGTGTCTGCTCCATCATGCACCCAAAGAAAGCTTCTGCAGCGGGACTCAGATGCAGACACTGTTGAATTAATGCTTGTGAAATGAAGTGACTGACCATGCAAAACATCCTGGCCATATGATGGAAGCTGTGCCTGGTCATATGACAGGACTGCCCAAGCTCACTGCAGAATGGTCAATGCCTGCATTTAGGTCAAGTGACAGGTGCAAAATGCTCACAATACTGAAGGAGACGTCAACTGAGAGCTGCTGTTCATTGGTATTTGTGTCACTAGTCTAAAGTAAGATTCAATTTCTCTCCCCAGATTTCCCAGTTTTCTGATATTGTCTCTTGAAGTTTAGAATTTGTTTTGGTCCTTCTACATCTATTTTCCTCAAAGCAGGCACCACAGTCATGGTCCAAAAATTTCACAAATTATGTCTCTATTTATAGGATACCACATTAATCCATATTCCTGAAATATACTGTAGAAACAGCCAGAAAGTAGTGGAAGGTTTTCAGTGAGTTGTCATGAAGTCTTCAGCCATTACAGAGCTTCTTCAGTCTGAGCTGAGAAGATGTGCAGAATGACATCTGGGAGACCCTGGAGCTGCAAAATCCAGACCCGGTCCATAGTGCAAACCTTAGCCAGGACAGAACAGTACTGACAAGCCATTGCAGGAGCTGCTTCAAGAGTCCCAGTCTTGGGGGACATCCCCATTCAATAGCCCTCCCCACAACAAACCCCAGTCAATCTGCTTTAAACTTTTAAAGCCATGATAATAGGAAAAAGCTCCCTCTGTCACAAATCCATAATACCATGGTAGAGGCAGGGGAGGAAGCATTTTGTGTGACACTACCATGGTGGGTCTTCAGCTTTAGGCACTCCATATGGACAGACCTTCTCTGATTTCTCTTCTGGAAGATCATTTTTAAAATAACCCAACTTCTCTTGGCAAAATATAAGCAGTACCTTCATGTTTTGTACACAAATGCTGGGCTACCATCTAAGAGTGCATCTTGCCAGTTGTGCCCAACAAATTAATGTACTTTTTTGACAAGCTCATCTGTTTCTGCTTCATTTTACAAGTAAAGAAACAGCAAAATTCAAAGAGAAAGTATATACTGATCTGCTCATTGTTGGTGATCTGTTCAGTTCCAGCAGAATAGCTCACATATGTGACTTTATCAAGACCTACGCCTGGAAGACTGGGTAAAAATACTTCCCAGTATATTTAAAAGAAGACTCACAAAATCAAAAATTAGCATGCTGACACAGCTATCCAATTGAAAATAAGTGGCACTATCAGAGAGAAAAGGCAAAAAGAATTTTGCATTGTGTATTTAGTTAGAAGCTCATCTTAAAAAAAAAATACACAGTTTTGTTGCCAATTTCATTTAAAGTGAAAAAAGGAGAAACATCAATCCTACGTTATATTTAGGCTAAAACTTTATTTTTACATGCTTTTTAGTGCTGATCCCATTTTAAAACTATGAACCTATCAAACGTAATGAAACTATGAACCTATCAAAACAAAACACCCATTCTGACAGATGCTAAGTGGGTAGGTGTACAAACAGCCAAAGACAAGGGTCAACAGATGCTGGAGAGGAGGCGAGTAGGGGACAAAAGTATGGTAAGTGAATAGGAACATGATGCATGGAGCAGATTCCTTATTTTCAGTGAAGCTAGGCAGATCCCACATAAAAGAACTCAAACCTGGATCTGTAATATGCTGAATTCAGGAGGATACCATGTGTTAAGAACTGCAGTTGGCCAGCAGCAGGAAGACAAGACGCAGATACATGAAAACACCCGGCCAGCACGGCTGCAGCCTGGTGCTCCCGAGGCACAGAGGCAGCACAGCAAAGGGCCCACAGCCTACATCAGCCTGCAGAGTCCCATTTCAAGTCGTTTCAACCACATCAGAAATCCAGCAAACAAAATTGTCACTTTTTCCAATTTGGGGGATAAACTAGCAGCAGGTTGTGCTTTCTAATTTGAAGCATGTCACAGTGCATCAGTCTCAGTACACACAACTCTTGCAGCCTACTTTCCTCTCTGAGATTGCATCTATGAGAGAAAAGTGCAATAGCAACATATTCTTCAAAAACACCATCTCAAAGTTTGCCACCAATAAAGAATTCTGACAGAGGAGTGAGAACTATGAAAATATCAGAACATTCATTCATAAATACTGGCCGTTTAAAGCACATTATGCTTCACATCCTAAAAATGAAGCTTCAAGGAAAAACGCAGCCTTTTTTTAAACAGCATCCATATGCTGCATTTTAAAACCCAGCCGCCCACCCAGATTGCTTACTACATTTAGAGAAACATGAGGGTATTTATTCTAATCTTCTCTTTTAAGCAAAGGGATAAATTAAGTGCCATAAAATTTTCCTATGAAATTGTTCAGCTTATCACTTTCTGGAACAGATTAATAGGCCACCACCTCAGAGACTGCAGAGTTTCCAAGTGACACAAATACATCCCCCACTGAAGTTATGAAGTTGTTATTCATTATGTGCTACCTTATTTGCCATAACCAGCATGGAGCTTGCATACAGGTTGAAAGATACTTCCCTAGTTTGTGTCTTAAAGGCTGGGGAAATATGTTCTGGGAAACAGAAATATGGGAAGCACTTAAAACAGGGTCACAAGGCTGGTCAGCAATGGAACTGAAAATAAAACGCACCATCTATCCCCAGACTGCTGGATAAGTCTGATTGTCACAAGATAGCAATTACTGTAGTTTGCATTTTCATAGTCATCCTGTCTCCCTCAAAACAACACACAATGAAAAGCACTGGCACTTCTACCAACAGATACAGATTTGAAGGTGGCATTCACCACACTGCTCTGTTTGTGCAAGGGTGCAATTCAGGAGGCTTCAACCCTGAGCTCTGTTCCAGGCACACACACAGAACCCGCTGCCTCCTGCTGGCCAACCCGCCGGGAAGGCTCAACCCCATCCCGGGTGAGCGATGCGTTTAACACTGCCAAACATCGAGTTCAGAAAGAGGTAACTTAGCAACTTTTCTTTGAAAATATATTCCTCGCTCCCCGACTGCGGAGCCCCCGCTGTTTTCTATGACTCGGTATGTTTTAGCGGCGAGGCGGTTCTGGCCGCCAGGCTGCGGACGCAGCCGCACGGGTCTCCAGCGGCTCAGGCTCCCGGAGCGAGTCCGCGGCGTTATCCAGGAGAAGCCGCGGCGGCAGGAGAGCACCGAGGAAAGGGGCACGGCGGCCTGCCCCAGTGAGGCACAGGTGCCACCGCAGCCGCCCGGGGCGGGCCCTCCCGCTCGGAGGAGACCCGGCCGGTCCCCGCGGCCGCTCACGGCGTGACCTTGGGCCCGGCGCCGGCCCCGGCCGGCCCCGCCGCAGCCCCGCCGG
>VZRV01000955.1:182016-201824 GCA_013398115.1 Falcunculus frontatus
AGCGGCGGCCGATCATTCACACGTGATTTTATCCGTCCGTGCGTTTATTATGCCTGCAGTCGCGCTAAACCATGTAGCTTTAAAAGATAAGCATGTGTGTATAGCGTCTCCTGACTCCCAAGAGACATGGGAGCGCTTATCTTCAAGGCTGAGTGCGAAGAGGCGATTGTAATTCTGAACCGTAACTGCTGTATTTGCTTGTCATTTAGAAATTAATGTATTTACAAAGCATTAACCGTGCATAGTTGAATTGTCTCTAATTTGAAAGCTTGCAATGTCATCATCATCTGCTTCATCGTTACCTTCCTCCCCACTAAGAGGCCTGGTAGACCCTTCCGTGTATTTTCCTTAAAAATATAGTAAAACAAAATAATTTTTAAAAAATCTGGAGAAGAGTGCTCTGTCAATGTGATGTATGAAAGAACAAATAGGCAAGTCCTTCAGAGAAACACTGAATGTGTTCTTATGTACTGAAGTTGCCAGCTTTTTGCTGGATTTATAAGTAAACTAACCTTAAATTTGAAATGTATTTCTTGTTGGCTCTTGCCTTTCTGTTAGTTAAATTTTGTCATGTTTCATTGATTCCTGAGGTAACATTGCTATTTTTTATTTTCTTTCATATATTCCTGAAATAATATTTTTAGGTGTTTATGAATGGCTCTTTAAGGTATAAATTGCTATATTTTTCTGCACACGTGCTTTATTCTTGTTTTCACAATATGCTTTGGTTTTGTTTTGTTTAGACTCACGTTCCTCTGGTTGAAGGTTATGTGGAGCATGTACCCTGGAACTAGAAACCAGGATTTCCTGCCTTCCCAATTCCTGTAATTTTCTTCTTTACACCATTATAATACTACCTTTTGGACTTGTTGGCTGGCTACTTCGTTACAATACTAATGTCAGTAGCTAGCCTGAGGATCTCTTGGTGTGCACAGATGTCAATCCACCCTAATTTCAGGATTCTGAACTGAATGCCTTTGCAAGCCAGAGATTGGCAGCACGTGTTGTTTTAGCAGCTCCAGTGCAGCTTACTTGTCAAAACATTTTCAGGAATTTGAGAAACTGATTTATTACAATAACTACATAAACACTGAAATCAAGTAGACTTTTTATTTCTTTTCTTTCAGTAGCTCCTTTTACTCCAGTGCATGCCCAGGAAAAAGAGGATGTAATAGTGTGAGATAGATCTAAATTACCATCTTCAGAGTACTGACCAGTTGGTTTGTTCTATTTGCTGAGAAAATGAATGATGCTTTAATTTTGGTTTTGGGCTTCAACTCAGTAATTTTTTAATACAAATAATAGTAAGACAAGAGCCTGAAAAGTCATATGGCCCTTGAAATGTGATATTAAGAGATTGCTGTCTTTCACAAATTTGGGCCTCTACAAATTTGTTTGAAGGTTCAGTGTGTTGAACTCTAAATTAGAAATCTAATTGCATATGGGACATTTTGTTGAGCCTTCTTAATAGCTCATATGTTAAGTGGAAAAATTTAGACTAAACAATGCCAGTTTCAGGTAATTGTGTTACATGTCTGTAACATTCACCTTGTAGAATGTATAGACACTGTTTTTATGATGTCTGGTATCTGAAATTATTGAAGTAAACAGATACATTCTGGATATCAAATAAGCAAAAATACAAATATGAGGAAAGGTATTGCAACACTTGGTGAGCATTGGGAGATATTTTTAGCTGAAAAATGCAAACTGTTTTTACAGAATAGCTTGGATTGCTGAGTTCAGCATAACCCTGAGTTTTTGATTTATGCCTATTTGCCTTGCTGAAAAGGACTAAGTCAGCTTTAAGTAATTGACAATATACTTATCTGGCTCACTGCCTTCTCACTTTGTCCTGTGCAATTTGTTCATGTATGGGTTTGAGTCACATTTATTAAAAGCAGCCGATTGAAGTTCAGTCAGGGAATACAGTGACTGAAATAGTTCTAGCTGTGAGGTTGGTTTGGGTTGGGTTTTTGTTGTTGTAATTCTGTAAAGAGGTTTTTGTGAATTAGACCTAAATAAAACACCTTTAAGATGTCATTAATCATGACAATAATACTCTATGGAATAAAATCTAATTTTTGGGTTTGGGGTGGGTTGGGGTTTTGGTGGTTTTTAGTTTTAGTATGGGGTACAAGTAAAAATCAGTCAGAACAGTGCAAAGTTCTGAAAGTACTGAAAATTAATACAAAACTACTAATGTACTTAAAAGTTGCAAAAGGAGTTATTTAGAATAGTGCAATCAACTGACAATATACTGTCTATGACTTTAAGCATACCTTTTGAAGAGGACTGAATATTAAATTGCTGTTCTTATTTAAATGCCGTAGTAAAAGTTATTTAAATTGTACATCTTAGCAATTATATACATTGTCAAAGCTAGTAAGGTGGGCGTTGGTATTAAAATTGCACATGATATTTTATAGTAGCTTTTGGGAGTGATTATTGAGTTGTCAGCCAAGGATGCTTGCTTGCATTTTAGGAAAATGATAATAATTTACTTCAGAAAATATTCTTTTGTTAAATTTCACATAGGGCATAAACTGTAGAAAATACACCGTAATTAAATAGTCAAGAATTATCTCTCTGTTACACACAGAAAAGAAATTTCCCTGAGTAATCCATTCCTGTGTCATCTGGGGCAGTCTCAAAAGTATTGGAAGCAATTTGCTTGAGGACTTCTTCTCTCATGGATACAGAATAATATATCCTTCTAACTATCGAAAGTGACAGAACACACTCCGACTGCATTAAACTTGCCTTAATAAATGCCTAAAAGGTTAAAATCTTGCAATTTAGATCCAATTCACCAGGTCTGAAATGTAATTGTTAATTTCTTCATGGCCACCTTTTCAAAACGAGTAATAATCTTGGCTGGTTTCTGTGCCCCCCAGCTATTTTAATTTGTTACAGCTTTATGAACAGGTCCAACTGAGTTTAATGCTATTGATTTCAATATATTTTCTGTGAAAACCCCTCACAGCTGGTACTAGTTGTCTCCCACTTTGTGAGGGTGGAAACAAGTGCATGGGGAAATGGTCACAGCAATCTTAGTGATTTCCCGTGGCGTAATGTTTTTCTAAGCAGATCACATTGCATGGCCAACACGAGGGAAAGTGCATCGCCACTGTCCTTGCTTTTCTATTTATTACAAAGGTTGTTTGAAAATTTGACAGCTATGGTACAAATGCAGGAGGTCACAGCACATTTTTTCCATATAATGAAAAGCATGAGTCTTCAGATTTTTCAGTGATGGTTCTTAAACATCAGAGAACGTGGGGGGTGTGTATACAGTTTAATACTTGGTATTGTGCATGCATTTGGCTTTTCAGGTTGGCAAACAGCAAGATTGCTGCTATTTGAGACACGTGCGCCCATGGTGACTGAGTTAGCAGTGCTTTGGTTCGAGCCACACTGAAACAGGCCTGACTGAAATCAACCCCAATGTGCAAACCCTGCAAACTTGTGTGAAGTCACATCTTAACAGGGACTAATGCCCTGAGCCAGAACCGCAGTACCTTGTCTGGTCTGGAACTAGGTGGAATGAAGCACTGCACACTTGCATACCTGCACACACACCAAGTGTTTGATGACAAGGCTGCCACTTCACACTACAGGTGTCTACCGTGGCCAGAGCCCGCTGGGCTCTCCTGCACAGAGATCTCTCAGGCAGAGATGCTTCTCAGAGTCACCTCTCAAGAGTGACAGACTCCCTTACCCAGCATTTGATGTCTTCAATGAGAGATGATATAAAAAGATCTAAAACTATATTGCAGACAAGCCAATTATTTGACATGCAGTAAGTATTAGGTTGTATGACTGCTGCTTAGTCATTGTTTAATACAGTATTTGGTTAACCCCACAACATTGACTCAGAGCTGCAGAATCATTAAGGTTAGAAAAGATATTCAAGATCACTGAGTCCAACCTCTGACTGACCACCACCATGTCAAATAAACCATAGCACTAAGTGCCATGTCCAGTCATTTCTTGAACTCCTCCAGGAATCACCTGCCATCACTTCCCTGGGCAGTCCATTCCGATGTCTCAGCACTACTGCAGTGAAGAAATTCCTCCTGATATCCAACCTGAACCTCTCCGGGTGCAGCTTAAGGCCATTTCTTCTCATCCTGTTGCCTGTAGGAAGAGGCCAACCTGGCTGCACTCTCCTTTCAGGCAGTTGCAGAGTGATAAGGTCTCCCCTGAGCTTCCTTTTCTCCAGGATTAACATCCCCAGCATCACTCTCAGCTTTTCCTCACAGGACTTGTGCTCCAGACGCTTCCCCACCTCCACTGCCCTTCTCTGGACCCGCTCCAGCACCTCAGTATCTTTCCTGAATTGAGGGGCCCAGAACTGGGCACAGGACTTGAGGTGTGGCCTCACCAGTACAGGGAGAGTTGACTCCTCCCAGTCCTTGTCCTGCGACTCCGTTAAAGCAGTGTTCAGGCATTGTCAGGCACTTCTGGCTCTGCTGCAAGGTTTATGTGAAGAATTCACGGTATGTTGTTATTGCATCAAAATTTAGTATTATAATACAACGGTTTTACTGCGATAAATTATATTTTATGATGAAGATTGCTTACCACTGTAGGGGGTGTGGCGTGGCTTAGTTCATCATGTGGTCACTAAGCATCAGTGGGCTTGTGGAAACAGCACCATTGACAGACAGTGCAACTGTCCTCCAATGGATGAAAGATAAAAGGAATGGAAGCAAACCTCACTCTAAAATATGCTGAATTCTTTTGGATAAAAAGTTTCTGAGAAACGCTCCAAATGCTTTACAGTTTGGGTATAATGGATGTCATTTGTGGATGTAAGTTTGTCTGTGTTTCTCCAAATTCTTCACTTCTTATTTAGGGAAAAAATGCAGTTGAGGTGCCAGGAAGAAATAATCTCACATACATTGAATTGCTCATTCTCTTAAATGTAAAATATGTTAAATTAATAATAAGTTCTACTTTTTTTTAGGAATAAATTTTTAACATTGTGAACATGTTCCTGACTCATTAACTAATGTCAATTTTTTTCTGAAAAACAAACTGTATATTTATTTTCAATAAGACCTGGATGTGACTGGGAGAAATTCCAGCAGCACTTTTATTTGTGTGATATCAAGTGGTTTAAGTACACCTACACAGCCTTCAGAGCAAGGTGGGTTTTTAGCAGCAATTGTTGGCCATATGCACTCAAATCAGCAAATCATGCATAATCAATTATTGTAAGTCTGACACCTAATTTTTCCTCTTTTCCTCCCTTTTAAAATGTAATTTATTTTAATTTTATTAAAATCTCTCTGAAAGGAAAAGTAACTTGTTTTAATGCTGGATACATACTGTCAGTCCAATGTTAGCTAAGACAAAGCTGAGATTTCTTTACAATTTCCATATCAGCAAAACCATGTTGAAACTCCTTCCCTATATAAATGTCATTTCAGTGTGATTTTACTTACAATCATCAAGGAGTGATTCAGAGAAGTAATAAATACGACTATTTCATTTTCCTTCTATTGCAGCAGAGTGTGGGATGATTGTTTTTGTAAATGAGCATATTTTGTGTTATGTTTAGAATATCTTCAGTGTATGTGCTTACTGCCAAATGCCACCTTAGACTACTTCTGAGAATGCTTACTCATTTTCCAATGAAGGACAAAGTTCAGTCTCAAGAGTTTTTCCTTCTATGTAAGAGAACCGATTTTATATAATAACATGGATTTTGATTTGCAATAAGAATGGTAGAGAATGAAATTTTGTGACCACTTAATTTCCTTTTGGTGTATATTTACGTATTCTAACTAATTCTTCTTCACAACAGTCTTGTGATATTGACGAGTAATAGAATTTTTTAAGTCCACCCTCCTTCCCTCCCTCCTCCTGAGCTGAGATTGAAACTTTTGAAAATATATTGACTTGATGGAAGGGAACAATTTTTTTTAAGGGTAATGCATGCAAGCCTTAATTTGTTTAGTCAAGCTAGATAATGTAAAAACACTTCTAAGCAGCAGAAAGCTACTGAGAATAACAGCTCTGAAATCTTCAGATCCTGCAACACTCAGTCCTGGTACTTGTAGCTTAACGTGCTCTATCACATCATGCAGGTATTGGCATGGATTGCTAGAGACAATCAGGGACTTGTTTGTTCCTCCATTCTGTCTCATCTTTCTTTTAAAGTCTGGGAAGCGAATAGAGGGAAGCCTGGAATATGTTTGTGGTTTCAGTATCTGCAGCTGCTCATACAGTTTTCATCTTTCAGTGGAGTTGTTGATGACTCACATTCTGAATATATCTTATTAAGATAAACTATCTTCGAGGTAGTTAACAGGGGAGGGCAGTTGTTGATCTGGAGAAGGTTAAAAAGGGCTGCTAGGAAGGAACTCTACTAGGTGCCCATTAATGTAGGTAAAGAAGAGTTGTGATGGTTCTGGAAATGTGCTACAGCTGCATACATCTCAGCTAGTTTTATTGCTATTTAGTTTTGTATTAGTTTAGTGATCAGGAAACAAATTTGACCTTTTTTGTTCTTTAATGCACAAAATACTGTGTGTCAGAAGGAAGGTTTTTTTCTTTGAAGGGGAGGCATAGATCTTACTTGCCATCTCTCAAGTGTAATGAGATACAATTGCAAACATTATGTGAATTAAAGGTGGTAGCAGAGAGAGTTGAAAAGTAGTATTAAAAATAATACTGTTTTTTAACCTTTATCCTGAAACTGGATTAATGTCTCTCTCTGGCTTTCCAAAAACATGACTTGTACTTTTTTAAACTTTTCTCCTTGCCATGCCTTGCCACCAAGAGGCTGATCTCAAAAGACTATGATATAAATGAGATTCCTTTGAATGTATTTGATAAAAAGAAGTACAGAAGAAGCAAGTAACTGTGCCACCTCATTTATTATAGCTTAGAAATGGAAGTGTGCACATCTGTGAGGTCCGTTTGTAATTTTAACTAACAAAACATGCATTTTCATGTCCTTTAGGTTTAGTTTATTCAACAAACATGACATTTTAATGTGTACTTTCCATTGAGAAGGTTAAATGCAAATTCATTTCCATTCAAGCAGGTAGATTTTCCTCTTCGTATAAAAGACTAAAGGCACATTCACTCTGTGAATAATCTTTTTTTTTGTGTACAGAAAACAAGGTTTTTCAAATCTAGCGGGCATGGCTGTGTATTTTCTGGGTCAAATCTGATGGCTCATAGGAACGTCATTAAGGCAAAATGAGGAATAGACTTGTGTCACTCCATGCTGGCTAAGCATACTGCTCTTCTTCTACTGGAAGAAATACAATGCAGTTATGCTAAACAAAAGTGTTCCTATAGAAATCTTTCCCCAAGAAACTGTCATCGGCTGGGCTGCAGTTTCCAAGACAACAACACCCTGAGACTATCTCTGGATTTTTTCTTCTGAGTTACTTCGTGGTTCTCCCAAGGTGAGTGAATTAAGGTGAAAGCTGGTACAGTTCTATTAGACACCTTTTTAATTATGAAACTAAACCAGTTCAGCAGCCTAAGTCTAAAGTAAAACATACTTTGGTCCATTATCACCTATGCATTTTACATTTTTTGTTAGAACACTTTAAATAAACTAGTTGTCATTTTTATTCAGTTGAATACAAAGGTGTGTAATGTGATGACGTTCTTATTTTTAGAAGTATTCATATATCTGAAATACTATAATTCAAAAGTGTCAGGCTTCTACAATTTCTGAAGTGTTTTCTGTGAGAAAAACAAGATTGGAGAGCATTTTTTAGAATAGAATCAAGAAGAGACTACAGTTTTACATCAGCTGTGTGGGGGACTTCATAACCCTTCCCCCAACTTGTCTTCACAAACCCAGTTCCACTAATACTCACATGGATGCAAATTAAATCCAGCTACAAGTGAGAATATGTCCTGACCCATCTTTTATTTTGAAATCATATAACTTACTGTCTTTGGGTTTGGTCATGTTTATCTGAGTGTTTGAGCTGTCACACAGAATAGTAATATGATAAACATGAAGAATATTAGTAAACCTTCAGTAAGTGCAAGAGGTTTCCGAAGTGACAGATTCCATGTTGCACTGAACCTGTGTAACAAATATAAAACACAGCCACTGCTACTTAATGTGAAAAGCTTTCACACGTTAAAAGCAATGCTTTAAATGTCTGCTTAAAATACTGAACAATACTTAAAGCCACTCCTTAGCAACACTGTCATTCGTTACTGAAGACAACTGTTTAAACCAAAAAATTAAGGAATTATGTTATTCTTACTTAGACTTACTGATCTGACATACTTACTATGACTTTTTTCAATTAATACAGTGGTTCTTCATGGAAAAACTTCTTATGAAACACCTTCCTGCTCCTGAGTGCTAGGAAAATGTGCTAGGAATGTATGAGTGGTGGTAAAGTGTAGTCGGGGAGCCCTTTTATTTTGTTTATCATTAATTGAGGTGACTTCACAGTTGTTTTGACTTCGCTTCTCACGCAGGGCTGATAAAGCCCCATTTCATATTTAATTATCTGACTCATAGAAAGAGCACTTAGCACTCACTGCAGAAAGAAGAGTTTAGAACTTTCTCAAGTCCAGGACAAACAGAGATAGCTCCTGGATTTCTGATGTGTAGTACTTCCTGCATTCCTTTTGTGTTAAATCGCAGCAATACACTGCCATTTCTAAATGTGAAAAAGAAGAAAACAGGTAGCCGTGTTCTGCTGGAACAGCAGTTCTTTTTGCAGTTGTAGAAAACTGGTTTATATTAGAACCTATCCTCATTTTTCAAACCTTTTAGGACTGGGGCTTAACTGTGCTACGAGGTCGTGGTTTTGGAGTAACTCCTCTCTGCTTGCTTTGAGCAGCGGTCGCTCAAGGCTTCCATCTGACAGGGAAGGTACTAAACGACATTTTAACGTAGTCTGAAGAAAAAAGGGGTTAACAGTTAAAAGGCTATTATGAAATAAAGCACTTGCACGCCACATATTTTGTTTTAATATCCTGAGTTCGGCTGTAGCTGCAGGAAAATTACTAGATATGCAGACAGGAACGACTGACAGGATCAGTAGCCGAGCGGGTCCCGGAGCCTGCCCGGGGACAGCAGGGGGCGCAGTGACCCCTCATCCTGGTGCTTTAGGGACGGGATCCATCTGGGATTGCAGCTCCGGCCGCGGGGATGGATGGATGGATGGATGAATGGATGGAGGGATGGATGGATGGATGGATGGATGGATGGATGGATGGATGGATGGATGGGTTCCTTCTCTGTGGCTTTGCCAAGAAAATGCTGTGGCTGAAACACGCTCCTCTTAATGAGTCACGCTTTTTAGAATACTGCCTGTGGATTTGTGAGACAGAATGATGTTTGCATCCTAGTCCTAAAACCAAAACAAAGAGATATAAAAAACATGCAGTAGTTTGCATACTGCCTGTCTTGTATCCAAAAAAAAAAAAAAAAAAGCACATTTTTCTGCACTAAATAGCTTTGATTGTAGGCCTGTTCTCTAATGGATGAAGCAGTGATGAAGATGGTATTTGAAGTCCTCAAGTGTTTAGGAACTGTATGTTTGTGAGGGAATACTTAGTTAAGAGTGATGAATCCCATACTGAGTGGACCTGAGTCTGCCCCTGTTCTCTCACGGTCTTCACTTCAAGTAACAGTGAATTTGTTGTGTATTATTGCACTGAGTCTTTAGAAAGGATAAGCACAATGTGTAATAAAAAGCCACACTGGTTGTGGAGGGCTGGTCCAGAAACAGTGAGCTCACAGCAGCCACTCTACTGTGAGAAGGTGATAAAAGTGCAGCAAACGGCAAAGAGGTGGGCAATGGCCTGTATTTTATGGGCTGTTGTGGTACTGCTGCATGCTCTAGGAACCTTCCAGTGGAAATTTTATTTTGCAGCATTACAGGAGTAGTGTTACCATTGTACTACTGCTAAAATAAACTCCTGTGTTTTGTTGAGTACAAAAGCTTTTCTTTTTGAACTCACAGACTGACAGCTGGCTGCTCAGTGGTAAAGAATCACAGGTTGGTTCAAGTTGGACGAGACCTCTGTAGGCCACCTGGTCCAACCCCCTGCTCAGTCAGGGCCACCCAGAGCCGGATGCCCAGGACCACGTCCGGATGACTTCTGAGTATTGACTCCAGAGCCTCCCCGGGCAACCTGTGCCAATGTTCCATCACCCTCATGGTGAAAAAGTGTTTCCTGCTGTTTGTTTTGCACTTCTGGTTGAATTTCATGAGATTTTTGTCAGTCTATTGCTCTGGCATTCTTTGTAGAAGTATAGATTTTTTCAGAAAAGGTGATAAAATTACAAAAATAATTCTAGAGGTAAATGTTACAGCATTTTCCATAAAAATTCCACCAGATTTTATATTACTGTGCCAGAAGATAACCATGAGAGTTTTCTTCTGCTTCTTTGCAGACTTGAATCATCATTTATCAAGCTCATCTTTCTCAGCCCATTATCATTATGTAATATAAGGAAATTGTATTTAAGAGTTCTAGAAGTCCATGCTAAAGGAATGAGGACTTCATGTGTTATTTCTGGTAGCATAATGAGCATTTGTCTCTGTGTGTGATACAGAACTCTGAACTGGACCTCTGAAATAATAATTTGTAGCATGATGAACTGGAAGAGCTCCTTCAATCTGATGTTTGAAGGACTTCATTTTTAGGATTTTCCCCTGGTCAATCCAGACCTTTAATCCCTGACCTAAAGCCATGCTGGTGGAGGGGGTCTGATATGGAAGAGAATGTATAAGGCCTGAAAATACGTATAACACTATATGATACGAGTATGGTTAAAAATTAATAGGTCTTTCAAATAAAAAGTTTTCTCTATATATAGCAGTTGAGAGGAGATACTGTTGAAAACCAGATATTTAAATAATAAATGAGATAATGCATGCTGAAGATGGTACTGCTTAATTTGCTTTGCAGGTTTTTATACCATTTTTTGGCTGTGGAAAGCAAGAAGAGCAATATTTTGTGACAGATTTGTATTATTGAGTCTTCAGCAACAACCTTCCCTGACTGCAGAAAATACTGTGAACCTCTAACAAATTCCTGTAAAACTGTTTGATTCATATCAGTTTTCTATTATTAATTGTTTACTATTTAAACATTTCTTCATACCAGATGGAATGCAGTAAGTCTGGAATCTCAAACTAATAGTGATTGATTTTCAGGAAACTGACAGAATGTCTTTTACACTCTATAGCTGTTTTCTCAGGCTGTCATCCAGATTGCTTTAAAATATTCATGATTTTACTTTTTATTATTTCAGGTAAAGAACATTACAGATCTGTATGGTGTAAGATATTCATAGCAGAGGAAAAAGTTTGGGAAGATTGTAACAAACTTCAACACAGGGTGGTTCAGAACTGCTTTTTATTCTGCTCTTCATTGTCAATATGTCAAGTTTGCCTTCCAGGACCGGAAATAAAGCAGTAAAAGGATGTTGACTTCCAGACTGATTCCCCCAGATACTTATGATGGAAAAGCATAGGTGGAATGTAGAAAGGCTATTAAAATGCAAACTGAGATGCTACAGGACATGGTGTAGCTTGCAGAGGGAGGGCCTGTGTATGTGTTTTACTCTGTTTTCTCTTCCTTTGATCTTTAGTTGTGAATAAAGCTGAGGATAGCCAAACTCCACAACTGGATGTCAGCCATCAGGTGCTCTGATGCAACTCTTGACAGAGATGACGTAGTACCTCATATTGCGTTTTACAAATAAAGGTGTGATTTATTTTTCTTCTTTGCCTTGAAACCATTGTTACCTTTAGGTAAAGAGCTGTCAACATGCTATTTCCAAATCTGCTGGTTGCACAGTATAATACTTAAATATGACTATATACACATACCAGCAAAAACTTCTGCTGGTCTAAATGTATCTAAACATATACTACTGTGACAGTATAAAAATATAGCTATAATAAAAGTAAAATGTAGACATAATAAAAGTTACTGTCTGTAATCTTGCAAGCACTGTAATGACTTTGAAATAAAGAACACTAATGATGAAGACTGTTTAACTCCTGGTAGAAAATCTAAGATTTGTAGCCTATCTGGGGACATATTACATGCTGGATCCTTTAAACATTTGATGGAGGACATGTATGCGTCTGAACTCCTGGGAAGTAATTAATTATACTTTAGAATATTTTTAAACATTTCATTCTATTCCCCAAATCCAGAAATGTCATTTTAAACATTGTACCATGGTGAGGGAGGGCCTGCTCTGGAGAGCAGTGGCACTGTGTGTGTCAGTGCTATTTGCCCACAGGACCATTTCTATGCAGGTCTGTGGCTTTGTGGTATCACTGATGGAGGTAATGTAATGTTTTACCATTTTAAGGTACCACAGGTCTTTTATTTAACATGCATGTATCTTGTACAAAAATAAGTAATTTAGGGGGTTCTGAATCTAAAAGACATAAGTCAGTTTTGAAAGGATTTTGTGTTAAACCCCTTTTTTTGCATAGATCAGATGCCTACACTGCAGTTTTTAATCCCCCTTTCTCCCATGGCTGAGGCCATATTGGTATCTTACCTGTCATACTTTTCTTTCTTCTTACTCCTTCTTTCCTTTCCTGCCTCTGTCATCTTCAAGAAGTACATACATTAAGAAATCCAGAAAAAAAGAACTAGTTAGTATCATTACTTAAATTCATCCTGACATTGCATCCAAATATGATTTCTCTTTCAAAGAACATTCTTTGGTTTCTAAAAATACACACTGCCTTCCAAGAGATTGTCCTACTAATTTGCTTCTGATAAATGAGGTTGTACAGACAAGCTTCAAAAATAATTAATAGTTTATCACCATCCTAATATAAATTAGAACAGAGATTTTTTTGTAGTAACAAAAGAGTGTATGTCCCCAAACTCTGTAGTTAATGAAACAAACTCATGACCACCTGCTTTCCCACAAACGTAAAAATCTTAGCTTAATTTTATTGAATCAATTTTGTGTAGTGATTGATGTCCAGGTAAATAGAAGTGGATAATTAATCCAGTACTGAGCTGTAGAAATGGGGCATTATAGGACCTGCAGTCCCTTAGGACTTTAATTGGGTGTTTGTGGTAAATCTTGCCTGGGCTACCTCTTTCATCAACTACACTGTCTCTCTGAATGGGAAACAGAAATTAAAATCAGGTTTAGTATGTACAGTTATTGCTTAGAGATACTTTGTGTAGCGAAGCACATGCTGTAATGAGTGTGATAACATCTTCCTGTGTGCATGAAGACATGAGTGACCAGTGCATCTCTGTGCAGTTGAAACATTGAGTGAATTAAGAACTGTGTCCCATTTATCTGCCTGTTTTGTAATTTTTCAGTAGGTGAATGTTGGAGGACAGTTTTCAGTCATCTCTGGAAATGCACTTAAAATACAGGACTTAGAAAAAGGCTGATAGGCTTGAAAACATGCAGTCTGTTGCACACTCTTGGATAAAGCAGTTCACTCTGCTAAAACAGGTTAGTGCCACCTGAAGCAAAGAGTTTGACGCTAATTAAGAATAAGAACTTGTCCTCAGTCAGATTCCAGAGTTACTCTCCCTCCAACTACACCCATTTCTCTGACCCATATAAACATCATAGCTGCCCACATTTTTAGATTTTCAGCCTTTCTTGTAAATCTCTTTTCGGAATTTAAAAGGTAGGAGCTGAACTGAGGAGTTGAGTAAGTTCATATCACAGTTAAACACCTAATCAGTTTAAGATTCCTTTGACAATTATATTTAGACCACCAAGTTAAAATTGAGGGATATATATCTCATGTGAGTATTGACAGCTATGTCTTAAAACGATTATGACATATTGACAGAGTGTCTACAAATGCCTTACAAGTAATTTCACTGAAGCCAGCAGAGGTAAAATGGTTCTTACTAAATGAGAATCTGCAAACCTAACAATTGTTCTTATTTGACTGTTGACAAAATTTCATGTTCTTGTTAATTGGAAGGTGGTCAAACTTGAATGTTGTGATTGTTAGAACTAACTTCGGGAAACCGTAGAAAATAAAAAACCTGTTGCCGTTACATAAATGGACGATTACCTAAATGGATACCCCTGAGTCTGGTGTATGCATTACCCCATCCAGCTGTAAAGGCCAGGAAGAACATGTCTTGTAATGTTTCTCCAGCTCCAAGCAGCCACAATTCTTGGCTTATTAGGAAAGAATTTTCAAAACGCATTTTTCTGAAATTATGTAGTCTTGCTTTTGCTTCTTTTATTTTTCCAGTGTTTGGTTTGGTTTTTTCTGTACAGCTGTAGTCAGTATAACATCATAAAACCAGATGTGTTACCAAAGCCAGATAATTTTGCTCTTCTTTTTTCCCCACTGTCTCATCTCAGAATCAAATGGAGAGTGTTGAGTCAAGGTGATAAACAGTGAAATAATTCTCAACTGGTCTCCAGCAAATAGAATCTTCTCAGGACTTCTTAGGAATGTGTTTTCTCAGTGGTTTTTGTGGTTTGAATATGCAGATGGCTTAAGCGCAATTCTATGGAATTAAAATAAATATAGCCCCCATCCCTGAAACGGCCCGCTCTGAGTTACAATTTGTAGGTTTTATTTTGGGACATTGGCCGAAGCACTGACCGCTTTGAATTACAAATTGTAGGTTTTATTGGGGGATTTTCATAGAAACATTTTATTATGCTATTCATTATATGGCTTCTTTCCCTGCAATTGAAACCTCAAGGAAGATAAGTTATTCTGCCGTTAATAATAAGGTAGAACCTAATTTTTTATTGTATGTCTGAAGATGTGAAAGCACTGAATGTTCTTTCCATCTTTTTGTTTTCATTGCAGTGCTTTTCATTGCAGTGAAGCCACCATGTAGCAATGCACTCATATGAAACCTTGAGAGCTCTAAATGTGATTGTGTCAAGTCACTGGAGCTATTCCAAGCATGGCTTAAGTTTCCATAAAAACAGTGTAACATTTTAAGTAGAAGATTTTTAATCATTCCTCCTCCTGAATATTGTCTGTCCAGTTACCATCAAATACTCCATGTATTAAATATTTGCTTCCATTGTGTATGAACCTAGCAAAAGCCAGAGTAACATTTAATTTTAAACATCTTATTGGTGTTAATTTGGGATTTCTTATAGTTTAATTAGTCACAGTGGTAGTCATATTTAGTAAATGTAAGTATGGCATATGTCTCTCACATGGTATTCTCTGTGTTTTAGATCTAGCCCAGTTATTAAAACAGTTTGTTACTGGGGAGAAAAACCCAACAATGCACACAATAATAGAGGGAACACCTTTTACTTCATCCTTACCTACTTGCATGCTTCTTCTGCAGTTTTTGTGAATGAGGAAAACTGATACTGTTCGAACTATCCATTAATTTTCATAGATCAAAAAGAGATCGCGATAAGGTGTTGACAAATTCTTGGAGTCTAAACAAAACATTTAGAAAAAGTTAGCAACTATTGCTCTATAATACCTAGTTGTAGACAAAAATAAGTCTAGGTAAGCTAACGTGGAGAGATATTGAACTCTTGTATACCTCCAGATGCTTCTTAAGAAGAAATTACCATCTTAGGGAACCAAAGAATATTAACTGTCTTGTATTTGCTAAGGCATACCTGGAAAATAAACTCTTACCTACAAGTTCTGTTTTCCTTTTTATTTGGAGGTGGATCCAGGAAGAGGAGAAAACAGGAGGAAAAAAAACTACGTTGGACCTAGAAGCAAAGCTGCATCTGACTCAGATTTTGGGTTTCGCAGAGGCTGTTTTGGAGAGGCTGTTTTGGCTTACGTAATGAGCCTTTCCTGCTTTCATGAATGGCTCGTTTTGTTACATTTGCATTAGACTCCTATCATGATAAAGACTGTGTTTTCAGGGTTTTATCCTGCTTCTCTGATAATTTTGTTATGTTTAAGCTGGTTAAAGTCTGTTTTGCAAACAGCATAAAAGAAGAGAAACTGTAAAAGTGAGACTGCATCATGCCTGTCGTGTACGTCAGCTACATGATAGGCACCTAATCCTGTGGGAGCACCCTAGTAACACTACTATTAATAGTGACAAATCAAACACACCAGGAGAGACAGACGATGCTTTTGTTCCTGTAAACTATTCTCTTACAAAAAGATAAATGAGAGCCTGGTCTTACATACTCTTTGCTCAGCAGCGACATAGAGCAGCAGGAAAAAAGAGCATAACTAATCGGGTACACTTAAAAGTTACTACCTGCCTAACTCTTACTTAGCCATTTGTTTTCAATACAAATTAGGTCAAAAGGCCAGGGTACCTGAAGGGCTTTAGTTCCAGTATTATATTTTTTCCCTTAAAATCAACGGCTCTCCAATAAATCATTGAATCACAGAATATGCTGGGTTGAAAGGGATCCATCGGGATCATTGAGTCCAACTCCTGGCCTTGCACAGGATACCCCAAGAGTCACACCATGTGCCTGAGGGCATTGTCCAAATGGTTTTCAAACTCTGTCAGGCTGGTGCTGTGACCACTTCCCTGGGGAGCCTGTTCCAGTGCCCAACCACCTCTGAACAAAAAAACCTTTTCCTGATATCCAACGTAAACCTCTCCTGACACAACTTCAGGCCATTCCCTTGGATCCTGTCACTGGTCACAAGAAAGATCAGTGTCTGCCCCTCCTCTTCCCCTCACAAGAAGTTGTAGATTGCGGTGAGGTCTCCCCTCAGTCTCCGCCAGACCGAACAGACCAAGTGCCCTCAGCCACTCCTCACACGGCTTCCCCTCAAGGCCCTTCACCATCCTCGTGCCCTCCTTTGGACACTCTCTAACACTCAATGTCTTTTTTGTATTGTGGCACCCAGAACTGCCCCCAGCACTCGAGGTGAGGCTGCCCCAGTGCAGAGCAGAGTGGGACAATCCCCTCCCTTGCCTGGCTGGCGATGCTGTGCCTGATGCCCCCCAGGACACGCTTGGCCCTCCTGGCTGCCAGGGCACTGCTGGCTCATGTTCAACTCACCACCAACCAGGACCCCCAGGACCCTTTCCACTGTGCCACTTTCCAGCTTCTTGTTCCCTGTCTACACACACAGCCAGGGTTGCTCTGTCCCAGGCTGAACCCTAAGGGTTCAACAGGATCAGTTGTTAGTCATGACAAGTGCTTTTGAAAATCTTACACGTTAATTTCAGAAATTCATAGCTGGAGAGTGTCAAAACTGAAAAACAGCATATTTAAGGAACAGATTGGTCTTTTAATGATAGTATTGTTTTAGCTCTGGTGATCAAAGTACAGATAGGAGACAAAACATAGTACCTAGACCAGGTAATTCAGCAGAAAAAATACACAAACTGTTATGCATGTGAGCACTTTCTTGAGATAATTTTACTAATAGAAGATTTAGACAAGTGGAAGCTAACTTGCAGGGGAGTACATAATATATTAGGGTGTCAAAAGACAGTTTTCAGGCACAGGAAGTCTAATAAAGAAGTAACAAATTCCTGGCTAAAATAATTTAGGACAGCACTTGAGATCTGCTTTCAGTATCTGTTTAGACCCTTTGATGACTTCTAGGGCGGGAATTCTTTCAGTATGTATATGGATTTAGATGGTGAAATTAAGTTACTAATTATAATTATTCATCAACTAGTCAGATTTCCGTGAAAAAGTTTAAACAAAAAGAAACAGAAGTCAGCAGAGGTTTGGGAAAGACTTTAAAATAAAAAATTCAGTCTTCACTGCATTGATGTATTTGGTTTCAGCAGAAGTGTGAATTTTGTTTATAGGTTCATCCTTTTTGTATGTCTTTGCTGAAAATCAAGATGAGACATAAAAACAGAATGCTACTTTGAGAGAATATTGCACAGGATTAGAATATAGTTTTCTTAGTCTTCCTCAAGATTGTTGATGAAGTTCCTAAATGTACTGTAGTGGCAGATTTCCTACCATTGTTACATCATAGGTTTAATTTCTCTTTCTTGTAGAGCTTAATCACATCTGAATATTTTTGCTGATTATTTGAGAATGTTTGAGAATATATATATTTGAGAATATTTGAGAATATATATATTTGAGAATATCAGTTTATTGCTCTTTAAGTTACTAAGGACAATTAAATCACTTGTGGTACAAGCCAGTATGATAAATCAGTATGTAATAGGTATAACAATAAAGCAATGTTAAAGCTGATACACTATAGTTAAGTATTAGTTAAAGAGGTTGATTTTCATTGAACTTCCTGAAATGTTTAATGTTTTAATCTAGTGCAAATAGTAAATTATTTTGGTTTTTAATCCTGTTCTGGTCAACAAGGCTGCTATAAGGGTAGTTTATTATTGCCATGAAAAGAAAATTATTTGTTGTTATCATAGAGCACATTTATCTAGAGCTCAGCCTAGACCACTCCTGTCCTCTGGAATTTGACAAAGCAGAAAATGATGATGATGAGAGATTGATTTAAAAAGTTTTTTCCAGTCTAAATAATTCTATTATTCTAAAATGAAAAGGCAACTGAGAGCTTCCTAAAATAATATGTGTTGGGATATACCAACCTACTGGTGATGAATGGAAAATGCGAAGCTGGTAACAGGGTACTTACAAGTGTAAGAGAGACCCACGTATGCATTGCTCAGATCCATGTCTTCTACTCTAATCTACCTGTCCAGAACTCAAAGTCTGTTACTGACATTGAAAAATGGTGCAAAATTAGTAGAATGAGGATTGCTAGAGTTCTGTGTTAGGCAGCGGATGCAGTGTGAATCTGATGGACAAAACCAAGGACACAGCAGGGCACTCTTACATTATGCGTAAGAGCATAAGAACATCACTTGCTGGAAAGTTTATGTACGTATTCTTAAAGAACAGACAGTACCATTTTTGCAATTATTTGTAGCAGTACAACTCAAATTTAAGGCCTTTTTAGTGTGGTGCAACACATGCTGTTCTGTTTTACCTTGGGTACATAAAAGCACAAGCATCTGGCGATAACCATGTTAAGCTTCCCACGGCCTAAAAAAACCCCAACCAACCAACCAAAAAACTGTATTTCATATTGTGATATTTATCTGGGAGGTCTGCTGTACCCAGTAAATCAGTATTTGCAGGGGTTGTCTCTTACATGTATGGTGTGTTAGTGTGGTCCTCACAGACTTTGAGGAATTTTGTGCTAGATAGACATTGTTCTAATTGTGCTTGCTTCTTTCTCCAAGACATTGCTTTCCAGTGCACCTCAGAATGGAATGCTGGTGCTGACTTTAGCTGTTGCTGCAAGAGAATAACTGTGACTTGATTTTTCATTTTAGTGATGGAGAAATTTTAAAAAAATTAATTCTAAGTATCATTTGGACACTTAAAAAAAAAAAAAAAGGCAAAATTTCAGTTTACTATTGTCAGCATTTAAAATTTTCAGTACTTATGCTGACCTCTCCCACTCCTTTTGCTTTCCTCCTTCTTTCCGTGCCCCAAACTTGCAGAGGTTTAAAAGGAAAAACACAAGAGAAAGCTTACATTCGACTGTAGATTTTCAGTGATTCCACAAGGAGCTCAAAAGAATTTTTGTGTTTCAGCTCAGAAAAAGTCTAAAGAGCATAGTTATTGAAATCAGAGGTGTTTGCAAAAAGAATTTTTAAATGAGACCAAGTAAGTGCAAAAAGGAAGTAGATTGCTTAAATTGTAAGCTTTCTCTAACTAAAATTTATCTCTGTCTCTTCCTATATGCAAGTAATGACCATATTGGTAAGAAACTACTATTTTATCCAAGCTAGTCTCATGTGGACAACAAGTTCTACATTTGACTGAAGAAGCAGGGACAAATGCTCATTTTAGGCCTATCTATTGCATATTTTACTTTTTTTTTTTTTTTTTTTTTTTTAAT
>VZRV01000955.1:201841-221508 GCA_013398115.1 Falcunculus frontatus
TTTTTTTTTTTTTTTTTTTAAGTTAGAAGAGTGGAATAAAATGTTACAAGGAAATACTCAGAGAATCATAGAAGATCCTGAGTTGGAAGGGACTCACTAGGATCATCAAAGTCCAACTCCTGGCTCTGCACAGGACAGCCCCAAGAATCCCACCATGTGTCTGAGAGCATTGTCCACAACATCCTAGCTGTAGTTCTGTCTTGGGGTGACTTTATGATGTTTATCCCCTTAAAATGGTACCCCATATCATCGCTCTATGCCCAGACATGATTCCTGTCCCAAACCGGGACAATATTAATGGCACCCAATGTGGGGCCATTTCCAGGAAGCTGATTCGATTAATGTAGTTATTTTGTTCACATTTCTTACCTTCTGTGAGATAGGACATTTGGAAAAATGCAAAGCAGGCTCAAGTTTTAAGGAATATAAAGAAAGCTTTATTAACAGAACTAAAAGAAAAAAAAATCAGAATAAAGCTTCAGAACACTTCTCCTCCCCCCAACCTCTTCTTTCCCACTGACAACATAAAGAGACAAAACATGGGATTCTCAGTCAGTTTACCACTTCTATAATAGTTTTTCTTCAGTTCACTTAAGGAGAGGAGTCTCTCTTGCTAATGCTATGGAGACATCTCCACAAGAAACAGTTCTCTCGTGGCTTCAATGTCACAGCAAATCAGCCGCCCGGGAATGGAAATCTGATGGCGTTGTGGAAGTCCTTTCCCTCAACTTACAGCTTTTCCCACAGCTGTTTTTGAGGGTTCAATCTCTAGCTAATGGGGTACCTTTTTAAGAATGAACTGTTCAGAAAGCAAAGGTTCTCTTCATCCATCTCTGGGATCATCGCGGTTTCTGAAAACAGAGGTCTTCTCTGGGGGCAAGAAACTTCATGACTCTCATCCCTCTCTGTTCAGGCTTCTCATTAGACCACAGCTACTTCAACACTTGCTTGTTCAGTACAGGTACCTTTGCTCATGGTTACGGGTTGAATGCTCCACGCTCCATGCTGTCATGAATTACAAAGGCTAGTCTGATGTATCAAAGTCCATCACTATAGCCTTGCAAAAGAATTTCAGCTCCTAGGTTTGAAGCATCTCCTCAATCTCTTTCTCTCTGGGCTTCAGCTCTTCCTTCTTCACTGACTGGTGTCTCTGTGGTGTTTTCTTCACGTGCCTTCACCTTTTCCTATTCTCTGACTTGACAGAGAGAATTCATGTCTGTAGGCTCCATCTGTTCTGAAGACTCTTACAGCACTAAAAGAGTTCATCTCATCCAGGCCTTGGAGCTGGAATTTGCCTCTCGCTGTTGGTCAGGTGATCTCCGCCAGGCCGCAGCTGGAGCAGGGCCGAGATGGAGCAGGGCCGCGGGGTCCTGACCTCAGTTGTGGGGGGTTTTCCGGCTGCGTGGCTACTCATGGCCCTGGGGTGGCTTTCTCCTGGCCAGCCTGGGCCTACGCTGCCACGCCAGAGGGGCCCCAACCCGGCCAGGCCAGGCTGCATGGAGCAGGCCCTGCCCGGCCCAGCCGGGCCACGCGGTCTCCCAATTACCCGTCCAAACGCCGGAAGCAAGAGACACTTCCCGAGCCTGTGCTGCTTTTAAATAGACAAAAATTGTGAAAAGCGATTGGTCCAAAAGACCATCCATCAACTGTATCCCAACCCACTACAAGTTCTCACTAAGGAAAATCCACTCTGGAAGTAAGTGTCGAAACTCTTTCTGTTTCATGTTTCATCAGTAACTGCAACTAAAATGTTTATGGCAGTGGCACATAAAACAAAGCACCCGTGCAGGTGTAGGAGGTGAGTAGGTAGCAAAAAGTGTTTTCTATATAAACGGACCTTTTGCAATCTAGGAATCTTGGGGATAGCAAATCCTCATCTTGCTGTTAGTTTTTGATCCAGGAAGTTTAAAAATGAAAGCTTTTCTCTCAAAGGGATATGCTAGAGTTACTAAGCGACATTGCTGTTACACAGTACGAAAAGTGCAGACCAGATCACATCAACAGTGAAAAATTTATTCTCTGCCTCTGTTGTTTTCTCATTTCTTTTACCCCTAATTCAAGAGGTGATGAAGAAAAGTAGTTCTTACTTCAGTAACCTCTTTCTAAAACAACTAAATAATAGGTTTTTATTTTTTGGGGAAACTAGAACGAAGTAGCAAGCCTTAAACATGTTTTTTCAACTTAAAGTGTGATATGCCTGTAAAGGCCTTTTCATTGTTCTAATGGTTTACTGGGTCGTGCCTGAGCTTTTAAAGGTCTTGTAGATATGGTCCGTTAGCTGGAGCTTCAAGTACAGTTAGAAACAAATAAACACTGACTAAATGTACAAATTATCTGCTAGTAAGACTCATCTGAAATCCCAGACCACAGAAATGTGGACTCAGACTTTTATATGGGTCACCATAACCTTGCTGCAGGCATCTCCGATACCACTAGCATCTAGGTTAATAACTCCTTTGACATCTGGCAATAATGACAAATAAAACTTTCAAAATACTGATATCTGATATTCTGAACAGATGTGTCAATTGGTATAATAGGGCTGGAATCACTCTTCTGGTGAGTACCATGAATGCTGGCTCAGCTGGGTCCTGGTGGGTCTCTTGAGAGGCTGGCCCGGGAGATACCTTTTTCTGCTGCTCCATGCACAAAGAGGCTCTTGCGAGGGCACAGGCTGGGTTGCAGAGCAGCAGCATGGGCTGCAGGAAGGCACTCTGCAGTCACACTGGCATTGTACCCTGAGTGGCATGTGAAACGGAGCAGAACTAATGAGATCTGCTTCTACGTAGGAGAAAAAAGGAGTGGTGTAGCCTGGCTGCCTTTGTTTTGCTGGAGCCGCTATTTACAAGGGTGAGATGTTCTAACAGCCAAGGGCCGTTCAACACGGACCTGGTTTTTTGCGCATGTTGGTTATTCAGATTTTGCTGAGGAAACTCGGCAGGAGGAACTTCGCCCTCTGGTGGGTGTTGGGCCCACAGGACATTCTCCTGCCCAGCTGATGAAGGAGCACAGTCAGCTCCATGCTCTTAGGCACTTGATGGACACCTGGGGCTGTTTCACAGAGAAGGCTTTGAGACTTCAGCAAAGTGGTGTTTGATGAGGCTGCATCTTTGGGTTTGCTTCACTGGTTTGGGCTATAGGAGCCTGCTTCTCCATTCACTGCATACACAATGTATAGTGTATGAAAAATATGGGGTTTGTTCTCTCTTTCTTCTTTGGTTCATCTATGTACTTCTTTTGTCTAATGCTAGGTGTCACCTTCAGACGTTTCATAAGATTTTTATAGAGGCTGCCCTAATATTTTCATGACCTATGTCTTTCTAATGAAAAATTTTGCCCGTGTTGTGACCTGCTGTATGGAAGAATTATTTCCAATAAATCCTGTCTACAAAATCTTTTCCTATTTATTTTGTAAGAATTCCTCTTCTGTTTGGGAGACAGGAATCAGAATTGTCTCAGTCACTGTCTGAAGGAGTGGAGTAAACCATGAGAAGTGGCTGTTCTTTGTCAGAAATAAATCCATAATTGATCCTGATTATAGTATACGACTGTGGAAGCCACCCAAGAAGAAAGACAGATGGCTCCCAAGCCTGGAGATAATAGTCTAGTGGCCATAAATTCTAGGTTTTGAGTGGAAACTTGAGCATCACAAAGAAAAAAGCCACTTGGGGACCTAGTTACAGAGTGGACTAATAGAGGAGAAACAAAAGCACATGGATGGACTTCTTTGACATAATTTTCTTTGTCACTGGGGAGTACATGGGAGTAAGTAGACAATTTATCGTAATGACTGCTTTGCTGAAGGACCTTTTCCAATGGTTCATCACTCAGGATGTACTTGTGCTGGTGTGCTCTGAGGAGGGGCAGGGGAAACTGGGGCAGATCTGTCTGGGTGTTTCAAGACACAGATGTTTACAAACAGGCAGCACAAACACACCTTGCAATGTGTGTGGCTTCTCTCACCACATGCAGTCCCAGGAGGTTGCTGCACTCGTGCCCCATGCTAGGATGTGCAAAATGTATCAGTAGCATGATGTTTCAGCAGTACTGTATGGCAGGGGTTTCAGTATGCCTTTTGGTATTGTGCACAATTTGCCACTAAGAAGTCTTCAGAACAGAGTGAGATCTCCACCTGTCCCCAGTTATCCTGTCTGTATGGGAGATGAAGCTGATGGTGCTGATGGTCAGCTAAGGAATACAAAGAAATAAGTGTTTGTACAGTTAATTAAAGAAATATTATGAACTTTCTCAATTTGTTTGTTGATATTGCTGTTAAGGAAAAAGAAAATCACAAATCTGGATGCCCTTTCAGTTAATATGAACCATCTGTCTGGTTTGGTCTACTTTTCTGGCAGAACTTTTACTTTTGTGGTTCTTTTTCTTCTCTTTCTGATTATGAAACAATCCCCAGTGGCGTGTCAGAAATCACCATTATAAATGCTGACTATCGTTCTGGGGTTAGCATTAAAGGCTTTTAAAACCCATGATATGTCTGAAGCTGTGTATGTAGTTGTTGGCTTCAAATGCATGTTGCCCTCAGTTGTGAACACGCTATAAATTCTTTTAACACAGAAATGCTTGTCAAGTGCAAATCAGAACTTGGTCGTTGGGACACCACTCCTAAGGGGAATGGGAGTTTGCCAAGGAACCAGTTGAATACAGTGGAGTGGCTGGAGATCCACAATCCCAAGTGGTGAAGGTGGAGGAGGGCAGAGGTTTTTTGTACCAGCAAAGCTTTGCCCTGGAGATAAGCAGGGACAGAAATGGTAAATAACTTTCACAGCTGTGCACACACTGGTTGAAAAGGAAAAAGAGTGCAAGGCTGTTTTGCAGACAGATTAGTACTCCTGCCTGAAATACCTGGCTTCTTTTGCACATTATTCTTCCTGCCATGATTTTGTGGGTGTCTGCTGACTTTTATGCCTGATTGGATGAGACTGGGATTTGACCCACGGCCTCTTACGTGCACCTCTCAGTCATGAAGAAAACTTAAGAGGGGTGTAAAGGAACAAGAAATGGGTTTAAGTTTGCATCCAGTGAACTAGCAGCTGTTTTGCCTACAGCTGAACTGGTATTTGAACAAGAATCTACATATTGTGGCAAGAGAAAGGAGGAGAATGTTTAATCTAATGTTCTGGGGAGTTTTACAGTGTATTATAAAATTCAAATCCCAAACATATTTAGGAAAAAATGCACACAGAGGCAAAGAAAATAGCCTATTCATACACTAATTTTAGGAAGTACTGGTTTGTTTCTGTTCTGGAAGTAGAAATCTTGACCTTCTACTGTGATGTGCTGGATGAGCTGAGGTAAGGTGCCTTTCGTAACCTTTCATAACCAGAGAAAAGAATTAATAAATATCTTTAAAAATATGTTTGGATGTTCTAGTTATTTTACTTCTGTTGAGACTATCCGTCTGTTTCTAGGGCCAAATAACACTGAACAAAGTAAAATAAAATGTAACGTTCTCTTTGTCTCCAACACAGTGTTCAAGGATACACATCTTTTCAGTTTGCAGCATCTCTAGGTAACTGAAGACCTTTGCCTCTTTCCTTTAATATCAAGTGAAAGTTGTCTTCTTCCTTCAGTGGGAGTACAATTCAATCATTACATACTGCTTCTTGAAAGCAATGTCTGATCCTGCTCTCTTTCTCTTTTTATGCCTCATGTCTATTATAGAAATTAATAAATAATAATATTTTATTATTCTATAGCCTTTTACTACAGTCTTATTTTCAAAATTCAGTGTGTTGTTTTGGCACACAACAACCATCAGTGGAAAGACTTACTTAATAATATTTGGACTACATTACAAACAAAACCAGGGAAATACATCACTATGAGACAGGTTGAAGTAAGCTGAGTATTCAATTCTGCCTGTGCCAGCATTTCAGAAGTATGGTTTTTTCAATACTGGTGTTTTTCACTTCCATTTTCATCAAGAGATTTTGAATCTTCATTGAAATCTACAAGGGAAACATGGAGGGTTAATTCTATTTTTGAAACCAGGAGATTGTGTAAAATGTTGGTATTGAGCAGAGTGGGTGACCATAGCAAAATCAAACATGATTGGACTCTCTAGTGCTTGACATAGTGTAATAGGGTTTCTGTTATTTATGCATGTCAAAATTTAGCTTCCAAAACTAACAAACTGATGTCATTCTAGTTCTGGTTTGAATTAGCAAAAATCAGAGCTTTTCTTTCTACTCTCATTTTGTAATAACACTGCCAATTAAGAAATAAGACACCAGCGATGAACAAAGAAGCAGTTCCTGCTCTAATGAGTTTGTGGTCTGAATTCAACAAGCCTGATGGTCACCAGCTGTTTTACAGCATCAAACTTGTATTTCCGTCTTAAATTGGATGTCCTCATGAAATGTAGTTCCACTGGCTCAGGGAGCCTTTCTCTTGTTTTTGTGAATAAACTGGGAATTAGAATAATGATCTCTATAATTATACAAATGTCTGAACAATCATTTACTATATGGCTGTCTTTAAAACCAGATGTTTTCAGTTCTTCTGCTCACAGAAGTCTCCACTTCTGGTGGTGGTTGGGAATTTCTTTATCTGAAGAAAACCAGCACAGGCAGTTCTTAAGCACAAATTATTTCAATGAAAAATTTTGTCATTATTTTTGAATAATGTCTTCCATATAAAAATGTTATTATTTTCTGATAGGTACCACATTTCCTCACAGGTCTGCAGAGAGGAATAGTTGCTGCTTTCACACTCATGTTTTGTGTGAATCTGTCTGCTGCAATTATGAAAAGCTCCTGGCAGGACCGAATCAGGGGATTCCAAGTAGGAAGACTTTGCTGATCATGGCATACCTTTTTGGCACAGATTTTCACATGTCTTTTCCGCCAAATTTCTGGCTTCTTCAAAATGGGACAGCTTGTCTCAGTAGAAATACACCCACTTTGCATACACACTGTAGATTTTAATTGCCATTTTACTTCATTGCTACCACATCCATGCCAAGTACTAAGCTGGCCGTAATCTTTTCAGCTGACCTCAGACCTGTCAGCATCATTGCATGGCGTTATACCTTTAAACATGGCTCCTTTTTATTTTAGCACACTCCATAATTTGGGATGATATTTTATCTCTATTTCTACAGATTCTATACTTATTATGACCAAAACCAAGTGTTTTTGCTTGGTGAATAAGTGCATCTGTCTTTCCTATAATATACTTACCCATAGTGTAATAGGAAATCACAACGCACAGTCAGACCATGAATACAACATCTCATTTTAGGGATGGAAAATGCAGTGATTTCTGAGCTCGATATAAAAACAGTCTGTGTGTCTTGTTTTCAATCCCTGTGTGCTGTATGATTCCTGTTGGGTTGAACAGGTAACTTTTAGCAGAGAGACAACAGCACGTGAAAGTACTCCAACCACGTTGGGGGCTCTAAGGAGCAGGAATTAACAAAACATATTTTGTTTCGTGGTGGGTTTTGTGGTGTTTAGCCTCATGAAGTTCAACAAGGAAAAGTACAACATCATGCTCAAGGGTACAAACAGCCCCAGGCACCAATACATTCTGGAGGCTGCCCAGCTGGGCAGAGCTTCACAGAAAGCACCTGGGGGTCCTAGCAGACACCCAGCTGACCATGGGCCAGCAGTCTGCCCTTGTGGGAAGAAACCCCACCAACAGCATCCTGGGCTGTGTGAGGAGCAGTGTTCCTTGCAGAGGGAGAGAAGGGATCCTGCCTCTCTACTCAGCACTGGTGACACCATACCTGGCTGCTGGTCCAGTTCTGGGCTCCCCAGTGCACAAGAGACATGGACACACTGGAGAGAGTCTAGCAAAGGCTGCGGAGATGACGAATGGGCTGAAGCATCTCTCCTTTGAGGAGAGTCTGAGAGAGCTGGAGCTGTTCAGCCTGGAGCTCCCAGAAGGTTCAAGGGGGGATCATATTAAGGTGTGCAAGTACCTGAAGGGAGTGCACACGGAGAAGGGAGCCAGACTCTTTCCAGAGGTGCCCAGTAACAGGGCCAGAGGAGATGGGCACACACTGAAACACAGATAATTCCCTACAAACAGCAGGAAACACCTTTTCACTGTGAGGGTGACTCAGCATTGGCACAGGTTGTCTAAGGAGGCTCTGGAGACTCCATCCCTGAAGATACACAGAAGTCATCCGGACATGGTCCTGGGTACCCGGCTCTGGGTGTCCCTGACTGAGCGCGGGGTTGGACCAGATGGCCTACAGAAGTTCCTTTCAGCCTCAGTCAGTCTATGGTTCTGTCATATTGAGTATGCCATTTCTAGAGTCTTCAATTAAACAGAGCTCAAATTACTCATGTTTTGGTTTACAGACTGATTTTTACTTTATAGAGGTATCTGTAACTGCCATTTAAAATTTTGATGCAGTATCATAATGTATTATGAAATACATAAGACAAGTTTTCAAGTGAAAAAAATATAGGTATCAAATTTAAAATTAAGAGCAGCTGCAAAGGAAACAATAGCAAATAAATGGAATTGTCAGGTGAGTTGATTGCAAACCTTGCATGGATTAAGCAGCTGTGAACAAGAAGTTACTGAATTACAAAAATAACTAGGGTCTATTGATTTTTAAAACTGGGCATTGTTAAATCGTCCCTATGTTCATCTAAAATAGTTTAACTTCTGGTGGTTGTATGAAAGAAACTTGCCATTCAGCATTATTCTCCATCTGCTTTTGCTCACAGTTGCTACTGTTGTGGAACAAGTTTGTCTTGCAAGCTTCAAACTTTCTGTTACAACAGAAATATCTTAATTTTCATATTTGTTCAAAAGCCAACCTGGGTTTTTTGCAAACATCAAAATGTGCCAGTTGGTATAACAATGGATATATATTCCTGTGATTGTAAGTCATGAAAAGTAGCTGCAGACCGTGCTTGGATTTCTTTGTTCTCGCAGCCAGTCTCATCTTCTGGCTCTGCTGTCCTGTAGAGGTTAGATCTCCCTGCTCATCCTACTACTTTGTAATCCTCCCTTTTTCTAACAGTTTTCCTTCACTTTGCCTGTCCCTCGCACTCTTGTGAAATCACTGACCAATATATGGTAACACCACAGAGATGTTCAAAATGCCCAGTGAACAAAGATGCATGCTGTTTCTTCCACGTCCCAAAAGCAACACAGCTCACCCCTTTGCCTTAGGTGACAAACTCTCTAGTCCACATGGGAAAGGGTTTGTGACACAATCCAGCAGGGGTGCGTGGAGCACCACCTTGGGATGGCAGGTGCACATGGGTGGTGTTGAGAAAGGTGTCTTCTACAGAAGACATGCTTAGGAAAAAGAAGATCTGCTTCGGAGAAGATCTTCAGATCTTCAGACAGTTGGAAGAAACTTCACTTTCACCTGCCCTGGCCCTCATGGGGGTCTTTAGCCACCCTGGTATCTGCTGCAGAGTTAATACAGTAGAGTACAAGTAATTCAGAAATTTTCTGGACTCCACCAACAGGTGACTGAAAAGCCAAAGAAGTTCTGTTGTTTCTGTTAATTTCACAGAAAAATTGGTTGGGAATGTGAATGCTGGGAGGAACCACAACTGCAGTTACCACAAGACAGTGTAATTCAATGTGTACAAATACCTGATGGGGGGAATAAAGAAGATATAACCAGACTCTTCTACTGGTGCCCAGTGACAGGATAAGAGGCAGCAAGCACAAAGAGAAATATGGGAAATTCTAGTCAAAGAGAAGAAAAAAATTTTTAGTGTTTGGATAATTAAGCAATTCATCAAGTGTCTTATGCAGGTGGTGGAGTCTCTGTTCTTAGATATATTAGAAACCCAACTAAACAACAGTCCTGGTAAACTTGCTGTAGCTGACACTGCTTGAGCAGGGGTTTGGACCAAGTGACTTCCAGAGATACCTTCCCACCTCTGAGATTCTGTGATGTGAATCTGTGATAAAAATATATTCCAAAGCACATTTCATGGCAAATTTTAGAAAAGCTTATTCATAAAGAAATTACAGGGAGGAATCCCAGCTGACAAACCAATTTGAAAGGGTGCTTTATTTAAAATTACAGGAGCATCAGCTTTCTTTAGCCTGTTATGCACAATGCCATAAAAACAGCAGCAGAACATGCTCCTCATTATTCTCCTATGCCCTTCTATGGCCCTTTCAGCCCACGGCTTCACTGCTGTGCAGAAGGTGAGCTAAGTGACGTAAGCTGTCTTATAAGTGGGACTAATGTGCACCATCGAGTAATACTGTTATTCACAAGCTGTCAGTTGGGGTGATGATTTCCAGACCATCAGACAAGTATAAAGGAGATCAATAGAAAGTTAATTATGAGATGATGTGTTGACAATACCCAGCTCTCCCTTTTTATAACGCTAGGTCTGGACAAAGAAGTGAGTACCCAGTGCTTAGGGGAGGTGCAACAGTGATGAACAGTGGTTCAGTCAGTCTGAGGAAGCTGATGAAGTTGTTGCTATGTCATGGTGACCATTGTAAGATCTGTGTGAGAGCCCTACTCTGGAGCTCTGCAGCAAACCAGTTCTTGTTGGCCCACCTGTAACTGAGCAACTCAACCCTTATTCTGGTTTGTTCCCTAGGTGGCTATAGATGTTGGCCACATAAACCTCTCTGTGAGATTTCACCTTGGAAAAAACCAGTTTAGGTACTCCTGCACGTCCCAGAACCAGTAACAAGAAAGTGATGGAAATAGGGGATCTGGCAGCTTGCTAGTTATTGGATCCACCTTGTCAGGATGCTAGAACTGAAAACAGATTATTCCTAGCCAGAGGAGAACACAACTCAAAGACATACACATGTATTGTATAAGTCAGTCACAGGACTCAGTCCACGACAGCACATTGTTGTGGAAACCTCATACCCAGGGTCATTAATTATTAGTCATTTCTCCCCTTGGACCTTGCCGCACATGGCAATCCTCACTCACTGCTTTTGTCTCTACATGCTTGCAAGAAAGCCATAGAATTGTAACTTTGTTGACAACTGAAATATGGTTGTTTACCATGATGTGCAGTTTTTGGTGCAAAGACCACTATTTTCTCATCTGACAATTTTGCCCTGGTGTGACATGGTCAGAGTGCACACAGTGCACACACAGATTGCTGGAGACATTGATCAGATCAGCTGACAGGGCAAAACCACAGCCACAAGGAGGGGTGTAATTGTGGCTTTTCTTTTTTTGTCTAAGTAAAAAACTTTAGAAGAAATAACCTCATCTGTTAGCTTTAAAAACAGGAAGAAGAACTTCTAAAGTTTCTAGATCTACTTTTTTTGTTTAGAGATGATCAGTGTGAGTCAGTCATTCCTTCTGCCAAGCTGGAAGCATTCGTAATATCCAACAGTCCCTAATAATTCCTATGGAACAAATATTTTAACCCGTGGAAGACATTTTTGTCCTTGCAGATTTTCAAAGTGGCAAAGCTTTGTGGTTGGACAGCAAACCAGGAATGACAAAGCAATGCTGTCTCTTTCATGAAAATTGGCTTTGAAGGAACAGAATATAGAGGGATTTTTCTGTACCTCTCTGGTTTGGGTGCTTTATATCCATTATTTGGGTCCTGTTGGGCTACATAACATTTCAGTTTGAGAAGCCTTACTCTTCTCACACCAACTGCAGGGCAAACGGGGAAGAAGTATACTGAAGTATAAAATTGGGGTATGATATGCCAATTGGGCCTTAACTGTTTAAACAACACTAAATATATAAACATCTGAGCTTATTAGCATGCTGCCTTCTTGCTGGGGAACGAAATGGATGATTTCAAACAATAAACAACCACAGTGTTCATCTCTCTCCTTTCTTCTTCCAACAATTTCCTTTCTCATAGCATTGTAATAAATGCTGCACTGAAGATTTTCAACAACTGCTTGAGTGTCACAACATTTACAGATAAGAACAAATTGGTGTAGCAGGGAAACAAAAGGCCAGTTTTGCCCATGAAACAAGATGAAAGTCAGATCAATTGGCTATGCAGGAACACCGTGGAGCTGCAATTCAGGTTTTTCATCAGGTAGTTAACAAGTTATGACCTGTAATCAAAGTAAGCAGTACATTACAGAGATTTTTCTTTGTTGCATGTAATCTGTTGAAATGCTGGCATTTAACATGAGTGGGCTGGGGGGAACCCTGTGGCAATACCTGCCTGTACAGCTTTAACTATGTATTTATCTCGTGGCCCATATATTTATGCTATATATCAAATTGAAAAACAACGCACAGCTGGAGCTGCCTCTTTGGGGGGTTGTAAAAGTGAAGCTGTACTTTTTGTGATACTCAGCAATCTCTAGTGTTGAGCAAGTGTCCTGATTTCCTTTGCAGTTGTTGTAAAATTGTTTTCTTCCCTTTGTTATGAATTTGTAAAACTGCAGCCATAGTTCCTTCAGGCAAAAATGCCATATGTGTGTCAGCTCTCTTGTTTTTGTGGTGGTGGGTTGGTTGTCTCTTGGTTGTTTTATTTAAATCTCATACGCTTCCTATTTGATGTTGCAACTGGGACTGCTATTGCTGCGAACATGTCTTTCATTTGTGCACATATGTACATGTCCTTGCTCTATTCAGCATGTTTCAACAGAAGAGATGGTTCCAGTGCTGGCAAAGAGAAAGGTCTGACACAGGCAGGAGGAGATACCCAGCTAAGAGGTGGATTACTGTGTGACTTCAAGCCACACAAAATCCCAGCTCAGCACCCAGGTGAGTGCAGTAACTTCCAGCTGTAGGACTCCAAACCCCAAGGATACCATGCAGACATGGTGTCTGCTGGTTCTTTGCAGACTCAGGAGACAGAAAAGCTGAACTAGTCCTGTGACACCGGGTCCCTCTTAAAGAGGGCAACCCTTCTCTGCAGGGTTTTCCTACTTTTTTGGGCAGAAATTTTGCCCCGGCCAGGGGGGGTTCATTACCCTGTTTCAGTCTGAAGAAGTCCCTGGAAAGCTACTTTACAGCAAGATAAGGCACATGCAGGTCCACTGCACTCAATCCTAAAAAATAGGCACCAATGATTTTTAACAGAACTGAATAAATCTCCCTTTTCTTGTCTCACTTCCTTCCCCCCTTCCCCCCCCGTTTTCCATCTCTGCACATATCGTCATATTTGGCTTTGTCCTCTGTTTTCTACAAAGTTCTGCAAAAGTAATGTCAGGGAGAAACTGAGGGGAAACTGTCTGCAGGGCATTTATTTGTACACAAATAATATTTTACCATGGCAACCCGAATTTTTTTCACTATGCAGTCCTCTGGATCATGAAATAGCTTTTGAACAGCTGGGCATTCCCCTGCTTCTGAAGCTGATATCTTAAAGAAATCTTAAAAATAGATTGTTACAGGCATAGAACCAATAAAAAAGAATGGACACCATCCATGGAAAAGGTTTTCTGCAACAGTCAATGGCTTTTGTTCATAATAATAAGTAAGATTTACTTATTTTAAAGCAATTAGTGATGTTATAGGCTCTTAACAGGTCTAGTTATATTTACTTTTACATCTGTACTGTAGCATCTGGTACAAATTACTGTCCACGGTGGTTTTTTATTTCTGGGTTATGAAAAACTTTTGTTTACAATTTTTTCTCTTACCTGATTCATTCCATAATGTCCAAAGAGGATAATGTCACTTGAGTGTTTTTTGAACAAAAAAATACTTTTATATTTTCAGAGCTAAAATTTGCAGCAGAATACAGGTAGCCTGTATTGGAAAGAGCAATTTACTTTGGTCAGCTGGAGATTGCTCCAATGTGGTCCTCAGATAACTAACCCAGACCCTAACTGTACAACTAGCTGTCCTTGCAGGGGATAACACCTGTTCATTATGTGCACTGAGTTACAGCTTTGTCCTGAGCCCCACTGCCATTCCAGGTCTTTGGGCTGAGCAAGCTGTTGCTGGCATTTCTACCCTGAGGTCTTTGATTTCCCTGGCCCTAAACTAAATCCTAACTCTAGCTTTCTGCAGAGTAGAGGATAAACCTCTCCAGTTCAAAATATATTATGTCCTTCCTCTCCATCCTGAGCCCATCTGGATTTTCCTGGAATTTTGTCTTCATGGGAAAACTTTGTAATTTACAAGCTAGAGTTACCCAGCCAATCATTGTATAACTACCTGCTCCAGTACATCTTGTTTCAATGTACTGTGAATCCTTTCTTAAATGGAAAATATACTTGTGTTGGAATTAATATTTAGACTATACTTTTGCAAGTAGTCCCTATCCCATATTCACAGAATCACAGGATATGGTGAGTTGGAAGGGACCCACAAGGATCATGGAGTCCAGGTCCTGACCCTGCACAGGAGGTCACATCTGAAGAGTCACACCAGGTGCCTGTACTTGTTTAAACTCATATTTTTGTGTAGAACAGCAAAGGCTGTTTTTTCATCTAGATATGACTAACCTTCAGTAACTGGACACTCACAGTACAGCTTTAATTGAAGCATTTATTTTTGTTCTCACCTGAGTAGCTGAAATATTCAGTAAAATGCCTGAATCTTACAGTAATTCTGTGGGTTTGTCCAGGAACCAAAACCTCCTTGAATATTGATCCATGGAAACCAAAATATAGAATATTAATATTTCTTTCTTCTTCTCCCTGAGTTCATTTCACAACTGCTCATCTCTAGAAGAGCATCTGGGGAGTTGCAGAAGGGCTCAGCTTTGCCATGTGAGGTCTTCTCTTGCAGAGGTTCCTGTCTCTTGCTAGTGAAGCATGGTGCTGTAGCTTGGATTTATGCCAAGAAACTCCCTTACACACATGCACGTGGAAAGGCTACTTTTAACTGCTACTTTTTAATATGCAGTTTTCATCACTATGAGATTGCCCATCTCACTGTGGCTCTCCTGCTTTGCCAAGGATGGTGCTTCTCCAGCTCCTACCTACTGGTTTCCTTTTCTACACAAGGCTGACCAGCCTGCAGTGTGAAGAGGGACTCTAGCAGAACTGCATTCCCTAGGGTGGATTAAGCATGGGTGTCCTCTGACCACTTACACCAACTGTAAAATCACAGTGACTTGTGCACTCTCTGTTGGCTGAAAAGGACAGAATTTGCAGTTGAAGCAATATCCAGTGGCCTTCAGGGGCCATTACCTGACCAGCAGGCCCATACTCAGCCTTGTAGCCAGTGTTTAGATAGCATACAGTCCAATCACAGAATAATAGAATGGTTTAGGTTGGAAAACACCTTTAAGATCATCCAGCCATCAACCTAATACTGCCAGGTCCTTGACTAGATCATGTCCCTAAGAGCCACACCTATATATCTTTTAAATTCCTGCAGGGATGGTGAATTAACCATTTCCAATAATCTGCTAGCTGTCTGGGGTTTTTTTAAAAAACCATAGAACTCAGATGTGAGAGCAGTTGTAAAACATTCATTAGCTGTTAAACTGAGCATTTTGTGCTAGCTATTTCTCTGGCACCTGAACAGTGGGAGGTTTTTTTTGAAAGAGGAAGTTGCAGTTTGCTGGTGCTAGCAGAGTTTTTACAAAGTGACAGATCACTGGGGTTTAACTTGTTTAGTAATTCCACATGCAGGTGTCATTCTTGACTGTTCTTTTTCTCTTCTTCATGAAACCACGATGATGTACAGCAAGAACCCACTTCATTCAAGCAGAACTTTCCTTTACGGGGAATTAAACAAGGTCTGAAAAATATAATCATAGTAAAATAATACAATCATTACAAAAAGTAGCCTGATACTTTTAATGTAAGAGAGTACTTTTAATGTAAGAGAGGGGTCCTGTAGTCTTTTTGTTGTCCCTCACAAAGAGACAGCTCTACTGAGCAGTGACTTCATGCCTAGCTTTAACTTTTCTGAGATCGGCCTCCTGGTCTTTTCCCTACTGTGAGTAGCCTGCATATTGTGGAACGATTAAACTTTTTTTAAGGATTGCTCAGTTCAGCCACTAACTAAATTCTTACCTGGAAGTACTGCAGTACTTACAGATACACATGTATCTCATATATACACATATATACAGCAAATGCTGACTGGATATATAAAACAGATCAACCCACTCCTGTCTGTCGTCGTGGCTCTGTATCACAACCCTCAGCAGCAGCCGACCTTTCCAAGCTCAGCCACAGCAGGATTCCCTCCACTGAGCTCTGCAGATAAACTAGCACTGGACTGATTGCAATTTCCATTAACAAAGCCAGGCGCCCCTTAAGATCAGTCACCAACTCTCAGCAGTGTAGAAGTAGTGGAGAGCTCCATGGGTCTCCACATGTAGTTTTCAGAGCATCAATTAGTAGATGCAACTTCAGTGCACAGAAGAGTAAATACACCGAATCAAGACGCACTATGTGGTGACAACATGACAAACACATGCACTTTGTTAGGATTAAACCATGTCAGGCTGTGCACAGCAGGGCCTTCCAAAGCAGTATACAGAACCAGTTCAACAGAATGTGAACAAATTTCCTCCCTGAGCCATCCCCAAAAGCACACAGATGTACCTGCTATGCTGATGTACATGTGTGGCTCATGCCATAGACAGCAGGAGAAGAGCTTTCCCCAGTGCTTCAGATGGCAGCTGCAGTTTTCTGCTAACAGTACAGTGTGATAGCAACCAGAAACATGAAATTATACTGCCAGGACTTTTTCCTGCTCATCCCATGGGTGCATTTCTTCTCTTAGTCCACCCTCAAATGGTAAACCATTTGGGAGCAGAAATGTCCAGCACAGCCACTGGCTGCTAGTACCTTCTACCTCTCCAGTGGAAGTATTCCTACAGCATGACATACTTCCAGAGAATGGAGAAGACAGCAGCTGCAGAAACTGGCTCACAGGCAAGATCAGAATCAGCTGGAATTGTGAAGCACATGAGACAATGAGCAAAGGATACAAGAAATATGGATACACCAAAGCAAAGTTAGGTTAGATGACCTAGGCTCAAATTATTTGTATTTTTCATATTGAAGATAAATATAAAAAGATGCCAGGACTTCTGCCTAAGTAGACTTGTAAAGTGCATGATTATAGTACCAATAAAGCATATCAGGCATAAAATAATAACATTAACACAGGTATATGAGAAGACTGACGTTTGAACACTGAAAGGCACTACAAGACCTCATTTCCTTTTCCAGTCCTGATGTCCTTTTCCAACTGAGAACAGTACCAGTGTCCAATGTCTGAGAACAAGTGGAAAGTTTGGATACGCCTGGGCATGCAAAGAGGTCTTTTTATGAAGTGTATTTTCCAGGATTTCAAATCAAACACTGGAGAGGACAGTATCTGTAGCTGTGCAGAGAATTTGGAAAAGCTCAGACTTTAATTATTGCTCGTCTGCTTCTCTGGTGTTGCAGTTAATCTGCAAAAATGAAAGGAGTCAAATTAATAAAAGTCAAATGGCAGCCTGTGGATTAACTTTGTACTCAAAGCAAGCTCACTTAGTAATAGGAATTGACAGGAGGTGTAACTGGACTTGTGCCTTATCCTAGATCTCTGCATTCCCTGTCTCAAAAGGCAGTAAGGACAAATGTGGCTTACCCATTTCCTGTCTGGTCAGGAACAAACTGGGCAAGTGCTTATGGAATTAAACTCTGCCATCTGTAGAAGGCTCTTGTACCTCTCAAATACTCCTATATAATGATTAATGGCGCTTCTGACATTTATTTTCCCTTGGGAGATAGCCTGGTTAGCATGGCCTTGATTACGTTACTCCCTTATATGAAGAGGACAACCTAATTAAATCAGCAGCAGGAAAGGACAGGGTGAGATTTCAGGAAACATAAGTTAATAAGGCACGAAATGCTTTTACAAATTCATTATTAAGGAAAATGTCTTCTATACATTTCTTTGAAAAGTGTAGTGGGCCACTCTGAGGTTTTATATTAGTTTCAGGAGTTTTAATGTCATGTCATTCACATACATCTGTTACTTCCTTGGCTCCTGAGAGGTTGCAGCAAGCTGGAGGTGCCAGTTTGAAAACCAGTTTAACACCTGGTGCTGTAAACTTTGGTGGCTGACATGCAGCTAAGCCATCTCTGCTAAGAGGTGGAACATCTTGAATATCAGCAATGAAAAACCTGAGGGTATTAGCCACTTCAGCTGCTCTTAGTGAGTGCTTATCTTAGTGAGTCATCAGTATCAGTTGGCTATTTGGGCCATCAGCTCTTCAAAAGTGGCATATACCGGGTAATGCACTATACTCAATTCTGTGTAAAAATGGGCACGTCAAAGCTGCTGGAGAAATTTAGCTAATCAACTGCCTTAGTACTGAAATTAATTAATGGAGATACTGAAATTGGCCAGAATAAACTTTCTAACACAATTTGAAGCATTAGAAAGCAGGCATCCTTTATCTACACAGGACACACAGAGGATCTCCCCTCATTCTGTGTGTGAGGAGAGAGTTTGCAACAGGGTTTTTGTCCATCATAAGCATACATATTCATTAAAATGTGTTTCTTACCTAATACATAAACATCACTTCCCTAGCACTAATTTGCATGCATCCACCTCCTGCTGGAAGTCCTTTTTGGTCCTGGAGAGTAATAAAAGGGGTCTCTATTCACTGAATGCTTTGATATTAAAGCATGGCATTAAAACTAAAGTCTGTATTTTAAACACTATTATGTGCCACCAGTCAGATCTGGCAAGTACGCTATGTCTGCAGCCCCGATAGACAAATAATTCAGAATTTCAGTATTTGCAATGTAACAAATTAAATGATCTTAATCTCTTTGTTAGATGCAAGGTGAGGGAAGGCCACTGAGACAGTGGGGTTGGAGACCCTGTCCTGCAGCTGGTTCAGCCGGGAAGAGAGATGGCTTTGGCAATACCCAGCAGCAGTCCTGGTATGGACAGGAGGGGGACAGAGGAAATGCAGCATCACGACTCGTCAGAGTGGTGCACAGTTGGAGAGTGAGAGGGAGTAGCACAGCAGAAACAGTGGAAATTCAGAGCATCCACAAGGAAGAAACCTTTTCCCCACAAAACCAGCCCAGGAGTCAGGGCCCAGGCAGGCTGTGCTGTCACCAGCCTTGGAGGTTATCAAACCTCAACTGAGCAACCTGGTCTAAGCTCAAAGCTGGCTCTGCTTTGGGCAGGGTTTGGACTGGACATCTCTTGTGGTCCATTCTGAACTGAGTTATTCTGTAACCCTACAAACTACAGCTCTTGGAGCATCTCAGCAACTGCTGGACCATTTTAGCTAAAAGTGCAAGGGTACCCTGCCGTGGCCCTCCAGAAGGGCAAGTTTAGCGGCTGGAAAGGACAGAAAGGCAAGTTGTGGTAACACAGGAACTCTGGTGGGGTGGGAGCCCCTTTGTCCTCAGCAGATGGTTTTCAGTGGACATTTTACTATTGTGTACAAACACCTGACAGGGAGTACATCAGACAGAACCAAGCTCTTCGAGCGGTACCCAGTGACGGTACCCAGTGATGGCAGCAAAGCGTTGTGTACAAGCTGAAACGCGGGAAAACCCACTTAAACATAAGAAAACACATTTTCGCTGTGCGGGGGGTGATACTCTTCGGCAGGTTGCCCGGAGAGGAGGCGGCACCCCCCACTCTGGAGGGCAGTCCAGCCTCAGCCTCGGGCCACCGGCCGGGTCCGACCCCACTCCGCGACGGAGTGGGATGGGCCGCCCACCCGCGGTGTCCGCGGGCCCTCCCCGTCCCTCCCCTGCCTGCCCGACCGCGCTGCCCTCCCCGCGCCCCGCCGGGGTGCCGAGCGGCCGCGCTCAGCCCC
>VZRV01000955.1:221688-276032 GCA_013398115.1 Falcunculus frontatus
GCACGGAGAAGGTGAGAGCGCTGCCGCCCCCGGGCGCAGCTGCCCCCGCGCTCACCTTTCCCCCCCGCGCTGCCGGACCCCGCTCCGGGCGCTGCCGGACCCCGCGGCGGGGCGGCGGCATCTCGGGGTGCCGCTGCTGCCGGCGGCGCGGCGCCGCTCGGCTTTCCCGGGGGAACAGCCGCCTTCGAGTCCCTCCCGTGTGGGTGGCAGTCCCCTGCCAACTGGTGATGGGCAGGCCCTGCGGGGATGCGTCTGCACACCCCTGGCACAGCCATCTCCGCAGGTTTCTGCAGGATGCCTCAGAAATCTGCTTTCTTTCTCTGTCTTTCTGTTGGGAAAAGGTGTCTTTTATCAAATCCTCTTTCTAAAACATCCCCCCACATCTGTCACATTCCTACTAAGCTGCATTATTTTTTTTCCTAAATATATTTTGGGTTCTGTGCTCCAAGAGTGGATGCATTTCCAGGGCAAGAGACAATCTTTGGCAAGAGTATCTTTACAACAAGTTCGGTTAAGAGTCTTCTCCACTTTATGGTACCTTCAGTTCAACAGAAAAACAACTCTTTCAGTAAGTTGTATTAGACTTTACAAGACTTAATGCTATTGAAAAGAGGACAAAATCCAGTCACTGTACAGTTTCTATGCAACTGCAATTACTTCTTGGTAAGTTTTCGGTGTGGGCTCCAATTTTTGACAGAATCTACATGAACATACCAAAAGACTAAACAAAAGTATACACAGCATGGTTGTAACTGGGTAATAAAGTAATTTGATTTTGATTATGTGCTCACCAGATTGTCATTCATGAAGTGAAAGTTGTGCTCACACAGAAGAAGGGACTATGTGATTTTAGTTTTTAAGCCCTGAAAGAGGTGCCAAGAATAATGAAGAGGTGAGTACAGATACAAAGAGATAGACACCCCCTCAGAACCCCTTAATCAGTGCTCCGTTCAAAACTGGCTGGTCCAGTTTTGTGTTCCACTTGTCACTCAGTTGAGAGAAAAGATTTTTTCCCCCCTGATTTGTACGCAGTTCTCACTTATGCGAAATAAGTCACCTTCATTGTTACTTTTTAGATTAGTCCATAGGCTTTGAGAATATACAAAAAATGTTAACTCAGAAAAGCCTGCGAGGATGTTGTAATTGAAATACTTGCTTTTTCTCTTATTTATTTGATATTTCTTATTTATTTGGTATTTCTTAGTTTATTTATTTATTTAAATATACGTAGTTTTTCCTGTATTTTTGAAGATCCTGGTGGAGATTTAGTAACCATCTATCCCAGCTATGCCTCCTGGCATCACGCCCTCTTAGTCTGTCTGCAAAGCAGCACTTACTTCCTCCTTGTAATTTACGGGGCGCCACATGGTAGTGGTATTGATCCAGCTCCAAGGGACTGTGAGATGCTGGGAGCAATACCTGCAGAAATGGGTGTGTATCATGTTGTGCACATCCACACCACAGGGCTTCAAGATACGAGGATGTTTGACCAGAGGTTTGGATCAGCAGCAGCCTGCTTTTTTTGGTGCACAGAATGCAATTTTTGTTACTGTAGTTTGATCTTTCTGTACAAACATAAACATGCCAGTGGCTGCACAGCTTCTGTTATTGCACATCTTATTTTCAGAGATGCATAACTGACCTGTAATACTCTGGGAGGATATGTGGTATACCAGCTCTCGTAATAGGCATAGTTCTGTCAGCATTTCCATTATAAATAGTTTTTCTGCAGGCTGTAATTTGATCATAGCAAGACATTCTGTGCAAACATTTGGCACACAAGGTATTATATTAGTCTCTTCAGAAATACATTCATAGAACCACAACTAAATCTAGCTGAAAATAATTCATTCAAATCTACGCAGCAGGTGTGCAAAACTAGTCTTCCTTAGATGCTCTTTCATTCTTTCGTCTCCTAAAACCACGCTCCTTTTGGCAGCGCTATGTCCTGGTATTTGCTGGTCAGCATATGTACATGTGATAATTTACTGGGACAACAGGGGAAGTCAAGAATGGGAGAGACAGCTTAGCTTTGAATATTTCCACTTCTCCTTGCATTGCTTCAAAGTTGCTTTATTATTTTAAAATGTTATTTGTAGTATAGAATTACATTCAGCAGGTCTTTTATAGGGATTATCTGACTTGCAGTGCAAGTCTTTTCATCTTATAAATCTCTCAATAGTGTAGTCTTGTGCCAAACTGTCAAGGTGGTGTAAATATAACTAAAACTGTGCCCAGAAATTTCCACTCCATACTTGAAAGTATTTTGCCCAGATGCCAAGGAAGCCAGTATCTTATGGTGGGCCAGGCACACAGAAAGGAAGTGTGAGAATAAGTTGCTTTTGTTTACAGCTATGCAGTCCCACTTAAATGAATATGTTTCTAAGGTTCAGCTGCTGTTCTAAATGTTTCTGGCTTCTCTTTAGTGTTCTGGTAGTTCCAGCATACAAGGGTTTTTTTTGTTGTTGTTGTTTAATTTTCATAATTGAAAATATTTTTATTTTTTCAGCTAAAGTTTTGATACCTGTAACTGGTATTTTAGTGCCCATTTTAATCAAGTGCAAATCAAAAGAAAATACTCAATGCTACAATAGATAGCTGTTTCACTCCTAAGTGCTTTACTCAAGACTGCCAAATCAGGCCCTAGTGAAGTGGCTGTTTGTAGGAACAGCTACACGAGTAACAATTCAGGCATCTGTCCAGTAGACCTGTGCTCCCGTAAAACCTCTGCTTCAGTGAAACCCTCTGTAAGCCTCAAGCTCTCTCACATGACTCTGAATTCAGGAATAGGACCTTCAAGTATATCAAGGTGCTTTCTGGAACTGTTGGCTTTTTCAGTCACTGGCTAGCTCAGTGTTTGCCTTTTAGAACTATAATGATTTTAGCAGACAAACACCCTGCAAGGAAAAATGTTAAATACAGAAAAAGCTGCGGATATAAACTTCTAGTGAGGCTGGTTATGGCTGAGAAGCACACCCAACTGAGGTCATGGCCCAGGCTAGGTAAGTACAGCATCGGGCTTGAGGCAGCATGTTCCCTAACGAGCCAGTTCTCTTTTCAGTGTAAGATGGGAAATTCCATGCAACGTGTTGTGCTTCATGTGTTTGTAGGATACAAGAAACAGTGATGTTGTTGCTCAGGAAAGGATCATCATGTAAGCCTGGTTCTGAAATAAGCAACAGATGAATTCATATGCTACCAGTGATAAGATCTGAAAGCTTTATGTGAGTTGCTCCTAGACATAAACAAAGGGGACAGTGGTCCATTTTAATTTCAGAGGTATAGGCATGCCCCCAGAAATGTTCTTGCATTCATGATGCCTCTGAACAGAGAATTTATTTTTAAATTCAGAATATAAGACAAAGATCAAACTCTTGGAGTCAGCAATGGGTAGGAAATTTAGAAATCACATCTATACTCATCACTAGTATAATATGTAGAGATAGTTGAGAAGTTTGAATACCATGTTGGATCTACTAACACCTGCCAGTGTACAGAGCATGAATTCATGTCCAGTTATTTTGGGGCATAAAGCTTTGCAAATGCACAGTGGCTGATCTCCACAGGAATTCACTTCTTTGTCAGCAGCATATGTGTGGCAAGGGAGATATTAGTTAATTCTAATACATACTGTCAAACTGTGTAGTGTAAGATGCATCAAATAAGCTTGAGATTTTCTTTAACCAAATTGCACAATTATTTTAGAGGACAGACATGCTTTGTAAATGAAAAATGGTCTTTGAAACAAAGGAAGATGCTGTATGTAAAAGGCAGTAATCCTGGGTAGGGTAATAAATAGAACCATGCAGACCCACTTACAACAGCAGTAGGAAAGACAGCCTTGGGTCAATTGTAACCATTCTGAAGTGTTAGGTTTGGGCATTTTTGGCTTTCCTCTTAGCCATGTCCATCACAGAGCTGGCCATAACCTGATTGTAAGAACATCCTGCTCACAGCGTTATTACAGATAAATTTCATTAGACACAATAACTATGGCATGTCTTTTCTCTGACTCTGGGCGGTGTTCACATTTTTGCTTAGAGCATCTGTACAGCACTTTGTGTGAACTGTGAGTATGTTTTGTTTTCCATTGCCCTTCACTCTAACAGAGACCATTTTAATAGTGCTAAAAATAATGTGCATTTTGCCTGTCAGCTTAAATCTGCCCTAATGGAGTTTGCTATTCTGCATCTGCTTGCCTGGTTTTAAGCACTAGATAAGAAACTTGTCTATTACCACAGCAACCTATAGGGAAGGGAGATTGTTTATATTAGCAACGTGCTCCAAAAAGCAAGTGATCATTGTTAAATGCGCCCATGCGTTGCCTAATGAGTTTTGTGGCACTGAAACACTAAAGCTATAACTGGTAGTTGATACAGCTGTATGCACCTGCCTCTCATAGGGTAATTGACAGCTTCAAATGCATATTTTTGTGTGTATTTCTTTCCTTCTAAAATTCTGGATATGTGTATTACTTCATATCTCATATCACCAAGGATGTATTTTAATAGCACACATTTCAGGGATTTTAATAATGTCTTCTCTTTCTGCAGTATTTTGAATGAGAAGAGAGATTTCACTCAGAAGAGTGATGTAATAGATTACATTACATACAAATATGGCGTTATTTTCTTATCCTTGAAGCATATGCCTATTCTTGCCACATTATTCCAATACACTGTTCCTGTGATACACTCCAAACAGGCATCCATCAGGTAACAATTTATGGAAAACTGGTGAGCAACCAACATCTCTAACAACAGTTTGAGGAAACTGAAGTTTGTCTTTTGAAACATATTTATCACACAGCTACACTTAAAAATACATGGAAAATAATTTCAAGAGACAGGACAGCTATTGCAGGCCATCAGATAAGTCAGGCGTGAGAGCAGCAGTGTAAGGAATCTCAAATCTAAACATTGCCTGCATACCATTTAAATAGCTTGTATTTACAGCTGTGCCATATGACTTAAAACTGACCTCTTTTGATCTGAGCTCTCTGATCTTGAATGTCACATCATGTGGTTGTAATATGCCGAGTACTGAAGCAGGTGATAATTGGTTATCCTACATTTTGTGGCACAGCAAACGCAGTTCATATCTGATGTGTGCTCTGTCATGCTCCATCACAAACCTACTGGAAAATAAATTAGCACATTTGAACTTAGTTTTCTTTCCATCTACCTACAGTACTTTCCTGTACATTGTGAAGTACATAATTTGAAAATGTAAAAAAAAGTCGTAACATTGCTGGCTTTGTGCAATTCTTGAGATGAGACAAGTGGTCTCACATGTTTGCTGTGAGATCACTGTATACTTGGGAATCAAATAGACTTGCACCAGCTTGTACCTAGCTGCAGCAGAACCAGGCTGGCATACCACACTGCTTGTTTGCTGCCAAGTTCTCTGCTGATAAATTCACCCTGCCACAGGAGTGTATTGGTTTGGGTCTTCCAGATCTGTAGCTGGGGCATCTCTGCACTGAGTGCTGTCTGATGGAGGGTAGAAGCCCTTAGGTTGCCACATGGTCTGTTTTGCCTTGACCTGATAATTCAAATATTGGTTTTTCTGGCTGAAGCAATTGAATTTGGAGTGACAACTTTCCTTCCTGAGGAGGGGGGAAAGGCTGACTCACACACTTCTTTTATGCTTAGAATCTCATTTTACTTTACTTTTGCTGCCATTTCTCCTGTGCACTTGAGTTTGACTACTCAACCACCACTCTTGTGTTAGCAACTAATTTCTCTGTGCTATTTTCCTGTTCAGTCTGTCACTGGCAGCTTAATAGTAGTACCATGCGTGACTAGCATTCTACTTTGCTCCAGCCTATCCCTTATCTTGCTGATCCCAGTATGAAATTTGACATTTTGCTTGCCCAGGTATAACTTCCATCCTAGGCTTCTGGGTAATAGCATTTTTATTGAACTATGCCCACTTTACAGTTATTAGCATATTTTTTCTCCACCTTCAGAGGCAGATCTTGTGCAAAAAAAAGATGCACAAGAGCACTTTATGTCCATCAAGGGCTTCAGCAGCAGTTGCCTGTGCATGATGACACTTGTGATAAGTCTGGCCTTTCCATTTGCAGCAGGGGAACAAACAAAGCCTAAATTGTTATCAGTGAGTCACTGCACAAGAGGTGAGTTTCAAAGCATTCCTCTTCTCCACAGAATAGTAACGTCCTCATAAGTATATTTTCACATACAGCTGTTACTGATTCAGTGCTTACAGAGTCAATAGCTGCTGCAGTGCCTTTTACACTGAGCCATGGAATTTGGCCACAAGAGAGGGAAGCTGACCCTGATAAAATTCATGTTTACTGAATATACCTTGCACTTCTGAAAATAGGCTGGACTTTGTTTTGAATGAAAAAAACTGAAAAGAGGTCATTTGCCACTTGAATTAAAAAAGAAAAAAAGAAAAAACTGTAGGAGGGCAAAAGAGTATTTGGGAATTGTGAGGGAGGTGAAATCACCTCAGTCAGAAATTCACTTGCATGTACCCCTGGCCTTGCATATGTTGTTGAAGTTTGCTAAAATTCAAGTACAGACATGCAAATCACTTGCTGAAAACTGCTAGAAATATTTTCAGCTTTCTGAAAAAGAAAGAAAGGTGCAAATGAACTGAAGTCAAGTTTCTTTCAGGAATTTCAGGATGCAGGCATGACATGAGTTTTTTTATTAGTGAAAGTGCTGTCAGGCAGTACTTTGTGGTTGTTGCACCTATTACACTATATGCGTAATCATCTTGAAAAATGAAGAGGAAAGCCAATCATTTGCCAGTTCATTTTTTGGAGGGAAAGGAAGGTATTTTCACTATAAATTTTGGTCAAGATCCAACGTGAGTCAAGATCTACACTGAGGAAAAGTAAGCTTGCACTTGTGCTGAAGGGATGATCACAGACACTCCAGAAGCATTTCTACTAGAAAAGAAGACTTGTTCACCTTGCACATGGTACAGACTTCAAAATTTTAATAGAATCAGCCTGAAAATGCCCTAATATTCTTATTATATAGGATGCTATAAAGTAGAAATATTTGGAAGCTTATTGAAAAAGTAAGTCCAAAGCAGTTACAACTAGTTGGTTTTGTTCACTTTTTTTGGAGTTCTCCCATTACATTACCTTCTGAAACATTTTGTCCCCAGCCACTGTGTGCAAGAGCAGTACAAGCAAAGCTGTAATTACTTGACTGATTAAACTTACAAAATAGGGTAAAATCTTCTATGGTTACATCTCAAGAAAATATACTTTAAAAAAATACAGAGATTTTCCTTTAATGTTTGAGATTTTACTGTCTTAATAATACTTTTTAGCAGTTATGCTACAGAAGGCCAGATAAAAGGCCATAGTCATCCATGTAATTTTATATAATGCTTTGATTGCTTAGAATGCTTTATATCATTTGAAGAATTTTATTGCTCCCATTGAAAAGAGTAAGCATGTTTTGCCCCATCCTTCTCTGTGTCTCTAGACAGGCAGAGGTTAAAGTGTGATTATTATAGTCCTTCTTCACATGATAATCAAGCCAAAGATTCCTACAATTTTACATAACAATATAGTGCTCTTTGATTAAGAGAGTGTCTTCTGCACTATATGACTGTTCCTCCAACACATTTTCTTTTGCCAAATGTGGCTCAAGATCAGTATTTGAGACTTCTCTACAAGTGTGAGTAATTGTGCTGGTGTACTTTGAAAGCTGTTTTAAATAGATATATTCTCTGGTAAAGTATGAGCTACATGTTACTAGCACTTCACTCTGTTCTGAAAACCCTGTGGGTCTAGTAGAAAGTAACCATGAATCATGATAATTAGGTCTCCATTTGAAACATTAGCCGAAGTCTTTTAGGAAACGGAGTCGTCACAGTTTCAATTAGCAAACTGTTAAAATGTTTAAAAAGGCACTGTTGTGACTTGACAAGTTTTTTCAAATTTCCTGGCCCACAAACTGTGTTTGATATTAAAAGTGCATAAAGAGCTACAGAAATGGTCGGTTACAGCTGTTGTATACAAAACCATAGTGAGATACAAAGTTATTGAAGGAAATAATTTTCCATCTTTCAGATTCTCTTATTTTTTGGATATTACGTCACTGACAGTTGATCAATACTGTAAGACTGTTGCCTTGTCTATCCCTCGTGGTTCAAAAAGGTTGGAGCAGGCTTCTGCATGACAGCGGTGTCTAGGGAAATGCTAATGCATTTGTGGCAAAATGTTATGCCTAGAGGGTAAAGAAGCCAGACAATCATACCTGATCTGTGAGTAAGCAGAAGATTTCCTTGTTTTCTAATAATAACATTAAAGATCATGTTCTAATGCACTAAACAAAATTAAACACTTCAGTACAATTCTAAGTGTTCCACAAAGCACTTTCCACTTGCAGTAGAAATTGTCAGCTGATGTATAAATGGGGAACCTTAATTATCCCATGTACTTCCTAATTCATTTGTAGATCTGGCAGTGAAAATGTGTCTCCTTTCACAGGCCTCTTTCACATTGGCTAAACAGTGTTTTTTCCAGCCTGGAATCGTTTCTTTTCACAAATCATGTACACAATTTGAGAAGGCCCTTGAAGAGGAGTCAGCAGGTGGGATGAGTGCTTTCTGTGGGTTAGAGAGCTGTGGAATGCAGCAAACACCACTTTAATGTCTGTCTCTTCATTCCAGATGAGGAATGGTGCCTGGCTGTAAGAATCCATCCAGACTTATAGGGACCTGTAATGCAAAGTCACTTCTGAGTTTAAATCTTTATGGATACTGCAAGACTTGTGAGCCCTGGAGGGTCTTTTGGGAGAACATTCCATGTTTTTTATATTGTGGCCTAGTTAGAAGCGGCTTGGCAGAAAAGGCCCGTGAGGGCCTTGGTGGATACCAGGTTGGACACGAGCCAGCAATGTGCCTTGTGGCAAGGGCAGCTATTGATGTCCTGGGCTGCGTTGGCAGTGTTGCCAGCAGCTCAGGAGTGACTATTCCCCTCTGTTCCGTACTGCTGAAGCCCTGTCTGGAGTTCTGTCCAGTTGTGGCCTTGTCCGGTTCCAGCCTTCCCAGTACAAGAGAGACATGAACATACTGGAGAGAGCCCAATGAAGGATCATGAAGATGATGGAGTAGAGCATCTCTCCTATGAGAAAGTCTGCAAGAGCTGGGACTGTTCAGCCTGCAGAAAAGAAGGCTTGAGGGGGAAGTTTTTATTATAAATAAATAGAAGTACCTGAAGGGAGGGTGCAAAGGGGATAGAGCCAGGCTCTTTCCAGTGGTACCCAGTGACAGGACCAGAGGCAATGGGCACACACTGAAACACAGAAGGCTCCCTCTGAACATCAGGAAACACTTTTTCAGTGTGAGGGTGGCTGGGAGGCTATGGAGTCTCTGTCCCTGCAGATATTCAGAAGCTGTCTGGACATGGTCCTTGGCAACTGGCTGTAGGTGGCCCTGCCTGAGCAGGAGGGTCAGAACAGATGACTTCTGGAGGTGTCTTCCAACCTCAACTATTCTGTGATTCTGTGGTATCTTCATATCTTTGACTGAAAGTTTAAAAAGCCCTACTGCAGTGGTCTTTCAGAGATATCTTCATGCACAGTAAAAGAACATAAGAATTTCTGGTTCCTTTTAAAGTTAAGAATTAAACAGAATAGTCACATGTTACATGTAGATGCCTGATCCATTTATATGTATGTATATATGAAATCTCTGCACTCTCATGCAAGAGAAGAAACGAGTTTGTTGTAGATCCCTTTAGATGATCTCTAAGTTGCAAGGAGGATATGGAGAACTTGCTACTAACTCGTATCTTTGGAGCTTGATTGTCATGTAGCTAATGTTTCTAATGCTCACGGCTGCAGAATTTCATGGGAAGCAGATAAGTTAAAGTGTACAGCACTCTGATGGGTTTTGTGACAGGATCTGTTCTTCATAATTTCCTACTTTTTTAGTCATTTCCATTTGAAAGCTTGTCTTTGGTATGTTCTGTTTTAGACACAGTTGTTATCCTGAGGAAGTTTTTTAGCAAAATAGTTGTGCTCCATCTAATCACTCTTGGCACATCATTCTGCACATGAACCTCCTTTACTGAGACCACAGTTTTGCAGCTGTTTGGCCAAAGTGAGTTGAGTTCATTTTAGGCCGTATGAGAGAGTTGACAGAAACTGGCATCACTGTTCACTGGAGTCAGCAGGGAGGCAGATGAATGAATGGGTATTGACTCTGAGTTGTTCTCAGCTCATCAGACTAGATTCAGGCAAGTTATGAAGCAGATGTAGATGTCTGTGCTGTCTCCCTTGCATCTGTTGGGGAAATAGACTCCCTAATTCTCCCAAGCCATGTATCCTCAAGCTGACCTGCAGTTCATTATCAATATTTATTGCTGTTGTCTGCTCCTAGTAAATCCCTTCTTCTCTCCTTCCCCTGAGTGCCAGATGCCTGGTGTACAGCAAAGCGTATTCCCTGCCTTAGACATGTAAACACTTGTGGTAAACAACCACAAACATTTACAGCAAACAACCACAAACATTTACAAGCTCCATGTAGGAGCTGGAACCAGCAGACCAGGTACATGGTGACACATTTCTTCATGCTTCACAATCTTCCTGAGATATTTGTTATCCCAGGACAATCATATTTGTGTACCCAAGTGTCAGCTGTTAGTCAGTTTTGTCCTGTGTGATTACAGTAGAACAACAGTGAGAATCCATAGCAGAGCTGGAGTAATGCCATTGTTTTTCTATTTTGCCTCTACTCTATAGTAAATAATTTTCCATTATAGAGCTTGACAGTTTGGTGTCATCCTTAGCAGTTCACTTCAGAAAATTTACTCAATACAGACTGCAAGAAAATGAGGAACTTTTATTTCTGCTCTGGCTTTAAGCTAAAGCTTAGTTTACTCTCACAGCTGTGAACAAATTTGGATATGGTTTTCCATAGTGTAAACTACTTTTTGATTGTGTAAATTCCTGAGTTCTTAAGGAAAGTCAAGTCTACCTTGAGTTCTAGAGGACACAGACATACCCAAAAGCAACTATCCTGGTACCTGAATTTTAAAAGTGTAACAAATATAGCAGTAATTTTTTTTAAGAAAACTGGATATACTAGATATTTTCTTCCCTTAGAGGTAGGCCTTAGAGACATGATAATATTCTGGGCAAAAGCAATGATAGAATCTCACACTACACAGAATAAAGTGTGTTTTCTAGTCCGTGTCAATATACTGGTTTGCTTAATGTCTGCATCTGCCACTTAGTAGTGAGCTTCACAGTATTTACTTTCAGGTATCAACATTTTCATAGACAGACTCAAAAACTTATATGTAGCTGTAGGAGTGCTTCATTTCAAGATGTTTTTTATAGCGTTTCAAGTATGGTGACCTTTAATATTTTAAATATGCATCCATATAGCCAGGCAGTGCTAATCTAAGCTGTGTTTTGTAGAAGCTTAGTTGAAGTTCGCTAACAAGCAGGAGGAATTCCAATGAATGAATCTTTTGTAGTTCCTATATAGTCATTGCTTTGCATTTTAATTCTTTATTTAGACCTTTTGCAGAGGGATTTCTTTCCTGGACGAGGATATTCTTGTGTGCTTGAGTGAAACATGAGAGGCTTTATACCAACACCAGATTGTTCTCTAAATATAGCCTCTTCTAGTGGTTATTTTAAACTGAGTGTCAAACTGGAGAGTTATTAGGGCAGTAACTGTAGTTTGTTTGAAAAAGAAGAGAAATCTTTGCACGGTGAAGTTGTCTTATATGGAAATAAGATGAGTGGTATGTGTAGTTTGGACTACCACATGTAGGTAAAAAGCAGAGAGCTGTAATCAATGTTTGTTTTTATATAAATTTGGAGTAGACTTCACAGCTGATGGGTGTTGAAGTCCAAAATGGGGTTACATGATCCATCATCCCTTACTAACATAGGAATGAGAATATTTTCCTGTGCTGGGTCAGCTAGATATTTTTCTGTTAGTTAGAAAGTTCTCTTTTCATGGTTGCTTAGATTTTGTGCTGGTTTTTTGATTTTTTTTTCTTGGAGAGAGACCATTGTGTGTTTTCTGTTAGTTATGCATCTAGAAGGGAGTTTCATTGCTATGAGTATAGCTGACCTGTAGGTTAGTCCACTAAGAGAGAGAGAGAAAGTTGAAGCGCAGAGCAGTAAGAAGTCTCGACAGAAGTCTGCAGTCTGAAAATATTTTAAAAACTCTGTGAAAAGATAAAAAAACCTACTTTATCTTTGAAACTTGCTGGAAAATGGAATTGTTGCCTGCTGGACATCTGCACTAAGTGAATCATCCTCATGAAACCTTTTCTAATTCAGTGGTTGTACTGTCTGATTTTGTATAGTGTATGTGTGAGCTGTTTTGTACTGCAGTGTACCCCCTGGCAGGGAAGAGAGGCAGATGGAATGGGCCTCACAGGAACATGTTGCTCTAGCCTGACAGAAGAAGGCAGCCTGTAAAGTCCTTTGAGGAGAGATGTTTGCAGGCTGTACCTGGCCGGGGGGTCTGTGCATTTTACTCACATGTTGCTTTAGGAGGTTGCATGATGTGCACGGGGGAATCTGCTGCACGGTTTCCATTACTGCTCCTGTGGTCACTGTTGGCCCCTGAGGTACCTGAAGGGGACAGGAAACAGCCCTGCAAAGGCATGAATGAGAGTTTAGGAGTGGTAGATTATCCACAGCCATGAATGCTTCAGATAGTTAGACCACAGTACATCTGTTGAAAAGGGTGCAGAGGGAGTCCCAGTCAAAGAGGCATTGATATGCAGCACGGAATTTTAAAATTTAACCAGGAGTCATGGCTCTGCTTTTCAATCACTTTATCTCTTCCAACTTTTTATAGCAGTATATTGCAAAACAATAAATTATTTTTTTCCAGAAAGCTGAGAGAATTATAAAAATTATGAAATATTGAGCCCTCTATCATGCCTCTATCAACCACTTCTGCTGCCCATCATCTCTAGCTAATACCAATAGTCTTATGTCGGCAACATCTCTGCGAGCATCCACAACCAAAGAGCCACAAGCTGTGGGGGAGAATGGGCCAGTGCTGTGACAACTTCAGTGAGCATCAGAAAGGAGCATGAGATGGTTTGTTCAGCTCCAAACTTTTATTCTTCGTTAAATTATTCCCTGGTCAGACTAAAATCAAACTGATTACATAGGTAATCTCCAAATAATTGGTTTTGCTGTTTTCTCCAGTTATGACATATTTTTAATTTTCAACTAACATTAATTAAATGAATTGTTTCTAAAACACCAATGGTAATGAATTATATACTTATTGCTTTATTCTCCTAGCTCACCAGCTTATTGCACATTTTCTTTAATATTTAATAATAATAATGTGGAGATACGCACAACACAGTACAATGCAGGCACAGAAATGAGGCCAAGAAGTGGGTATGGACTGTAGGGGGAAATCAAGACTACCAAAAACTACCAAAGCCCTCTGAACCATTTCCATAAAGGTCTAAAAGAATGTACTGTGTGTGGTAACTGATTTGCATAGAAGGCAAGGGAAAACTTACCTGTAGAAAGGTCACTCCACAAAGCCTGGGTGCTTGGGCACCTCCAGTACCCTGGACACCCCAGCTGGATCAATGCTAGAGCCAGGACTGGTGACATCTTTTTCTTTTTTCCTTTCTCTCTCTCTACCTCTTTAATGAACATCTCTCTCCCTCTTCCCTTTCACCCAACCCCTTTATCCAAAACCCACTGCTGTGTGCTTATATAGGAGATCAGGGACAAACACACCAATTTCCTTGTCAAGGGTGTAATTTACTAACAAAACTTGGTAAACTTTTGCAGACCCTCTGACTTTTGTCATTCCTTTTGACCGGGAGTATCTACGAATCTGGCGTGCTCCCTTCCCCTGAAGGGTGGGACACCACACTTAATGGAGGGAGTTACAAAGAAGTAACTACAGGATTATTCTCTTATCAGAGATTGAGCTATCCAGTTAGATCCACTTTCAGTAAAGCTCTGTGGGTTTAGTTTTCTCCTGACTGGGCTTCATATGACGTGGGGATGTAGAGGAGGAAAGCAGGTTTACAATTTGTTGTATGGCTCCCCTGATGAAGTTGGTCTGTATTCTCCTGAAGCAGCTTTGCTCACAGGTGTGAGAACAGCTGAGAAGCAGAAACATTTTCCTCCACAGAGGATTGCAAGGATGGGCATTTCTTGGGGCCAGTTTGATGACTGCTAAGACTCCTATACTTTGCCTCAAGAGTTGGAATTATAAAAAAAAAGCAAATCCTTTATTTGCAAAAGATGAAAGTTATAGAAGACTTGGATTTATTTTTTAAAGCAGATTTTAAAAAAGGCAGCATGGAAAAAAAGGAACCCAAATTAAAAGAAAAAACCTTCTGCGGAAAATAAAATAAAATAGAGCAGTTTTAAAGACAAGGAGATAACCACTCATATGAGTATCTGTGCTTTCTTTGTAATGCATGATGCATCCCTTGCTTACTAAAGGATTGTGTGCTTTTTTGCTTCTTAAAATTTTTCAGAAAATTTAGTTACCTATTTGCATGATGTATTTTACTGATCCCCCCATTATAATTTCTTTTTAATAGAAAAAGTAAAATATATATAGCGAAGTTCTATGCAGCATTCTTGTGTCATTACATTTTCCTAAATTCAGAATGTGAAGATTTTTTGCCTTAGATGATTGTTGTATACTAGGTCAGCTTGTATCCGTTTCTTGGTAGCATTAGAGACTAGGCTTTTGAAGACTGGTGTGTGAGCCCTTGTGCTTTCTTTCCTTCTTCAGAGCACTGCAGCTATAGGAATACTGACTCAGTACTTTGAGTTGTCTCAGTGTCACGCATTGAAAAGTTGTCTTTTTGTTTTTTCCAAGTTCCCAATGGTTATAAATATTCCCCTTGTTTTCCAAGATAAAACTTGGCAAGCATCTACTCTTGTGGCCTAATTTACTCTCAGCTTCTGAGGTGTGGAGGAGCAACAGCTCTGGGAGTTTCCCCCTCTGTGTGCTCTGGAAGTGGGTCTTTCTCCTGCTTTACATTAGAGGGAGAGGCTGGGGACCATGTCAGAAAGTTGCACTGATCCCACGTTTCATGGCAAATGCCTCGTGTGTGTGTGTGTGTGTGTGTGTGTGTGTGTGTGTTATGAAGCAGCTGTTGATGCTATTTAAGTCTGTAGCTTGGAGCAGAGGCTGCAAAAGACATTTCCTACACCTTCACTTTTAAGAGTTGAGCAGCCTGTGTATGAAATTTGAACCCAAAATAACTGTTGTGCAGCTCGTCTAATTGCTCATTAACATTTAATAAGGAATTAATTGTCTCTGTATTCCCAGAGATGTCCACTGGTACTTCTTGGATGAGCACAACTGCAGATTTCTTCAGTAAACAATGAGCTTTCTCTGCAAGCAGCAGAAGTTTCTGACTCCGCAGGGTAACGGGCGAAACTGATGGGATCAGCTGCAGGGACAGACTTGAAAATCTGTTTCTTGAATTGTTTCACTAGAAACAAAGCATTGAGTCACTGCCAGTGACCAGCCAGGCATGCCAGCACTCCTGTCAGCACTGTGAGCAGCGTATGGGAGCACTCGCATGCGCCCAGCGCGAGCTCCTGGCTCCCATTTCCCCTCAAGGGACTCGCCTTTGCAGAAAATACTTTTCCAGCAGAGAATTCACTCTTCCTGGGGAAGCTGCAAACACAGAGAAAATGTGTTGGGATCGGCACTGCATGTGTTTGTTGATGCTGTGTGAACTTTGGTAACACCTTCAAGCATTCCAGCATTTGCCTTGTCTCAACTTCTGAGTTATACTTTATGGCAAATATGACAATAAAAGGCATTCTCTGAAAACATGGACTAATGACTGTTTTTAGAAAGACCACACAAAGCTTGGCAGATAGAGCAAAGTTATTTCTGCAGGGTTTATTTTCTGCATAGTTTGTTTTTATTCAGAATAAATGCGAGGCACATGGTGCTTAGTTGGGCTCGTGTTGATACAGCCGATACCATAACCAGCACAGGCAGTCCTCCACACTGCAAAATGGCAGCAGGAACAGGGAGGCAACAGAAGGGTAGTGTCACAGTGTGCTTATTCTACACTTTATTTGTACCTGAGCAGCCATCTGTGACCACTCTTGGGTACTAACAGCCAGCTGGGAGGAAGCGAGGTCAGATCTGCTGGCACATTTTGAGGTTTTTTGATTGCATTGTGAGCAATACATTGGCATGCACATTTGCAAGGAAACCACTCCTTTAAGGTAGTGTTAAGTGCCCGGTGCGATTTGGCACACTGGTGTTTTATGGATTTACCTAAAATTCATTGATGTGTGTGTAATCACCTTAGGATCATAAAATCATAGAATACGCTGAGTTGGAGGGTTCCCATCAGGATCATAGGGTCCAACTCCTGGCCCTGCTCAGGACACCCCAAGAGTCGCGCCCTGTACCTGAGAGCATTGTCCAAACTCTTCTGGAACTCTGTCAGGCTTGGTGCTGTGACCACTTCCCTGGGTGCCTGTTCCAGTGCCCAGCCACCCACAGGATGAAGAACTTTTTCCTGGCATCCAACCTAAACTTCCCCAGACTCAACTTCGTGCCATTTCCTGGAGTCCTGTCACTGGTCACAAGAGTGCAAAGATCAGTGTCTGCCCCTCCACATACCCTCGTGAGGACATTGAAGAGCACAATAAGGCCTCCCTCAGTCTCCTCCTCTGTAGGCTATTAGAATAGAATAGCCTATTCTATTCTAGAAGCAAGTAGAATAAGGCCTAATAGCTTTAGTGATCCCTTAGGGGGAATAACAATAATATAATAATAAAAAATATCTAATGCAAGGCTATAAACTCTATTACTTTGGAAAGTTTTGACAAGCTTTTACTTACTTTGACCATGAAACAGGAGTCAGTGAGGACATCTTGAAGGAAATAGTGTCATGAACTGGCAGGGCCAGACTGATAGATTTTTTTCAATGACTCATTTATATCTCAGGTTTTACTTCAGTCTTGATAAATGTGTCTTACAGCTCAATAGGGGTATGCTGAATTCCTTTGTGAGCAATTGCCCAAGGATAATACTGGATATTCACTGGAATGACGTTGCAGAAATTCTCATGAGCTTTTCACTTCAAAAGTAATCTAGGAAAAAAATGGAAATATTTGAGGCTTGTGTTACAAATAAAGTCTTAGCATCTGTGATGACAAGTGTCCCAGGGCAACTGGGGAGCATTTGAAGGGGGTGCCTGAAGGAATTCATTTGTTGATTGTTGCCTAGTGAGGGGAAGAAAGAGGCCACCACAATATGACAGACATGTGAAGACTGCACCGGGACAGACAGATGGTAGAGCCCTGTGCCTATTCCGGGTGACATCTGATGGCCTGAGATGAATTCACATGTGTTAGGTGGTTCACTGAGTTGGACAAAGAAGAATTTGACTAGCTGTTTTAATTAAAACCCAGGGAAGCTAAAATATATCAAAACTCAGTTACTTATAATCAGCAGTTAGATATTCAAAAACTGCTTCCTCAGTCTCCTAAATGACTAAATTTTCCTGTCATTGATTGACATCTATCCATTTCTGTTCCTTATATTGGAGTATGTGCAAGGAGTTGTCTTTCACTTTTGATGCTAAGTGATCCTCACTAATTATGGATAGTTCAATTATCTTGCTTGGAGCAGAACCTCCACGACTGAATCTCCTTCCAGTGATACTAGGGACTGCAGCTTCTCAGGGAGAGAGTCTTAGGGCATTGGCCCCTCCCCAGAGGGGCCCAGAGGATCCTGTAAAATACTTTGTGAATTTTATGGATATTGAGACCATCAGTAAATTCACTGCTCTGTGTGTGAGATGCTCTAGAGATTACAGTTATATATCTTGGGACTATTTTGATAAACCCTTCTCCAGTTCTGCGGATTTTGGCTCTGTCTGTCTGAGTGTACACCTCATACACAACCTCAGTTGCTACCAGGCCCTGCCAAGCAGGAATGATGTACGGGACTGCAAGCCTGGAAGCATCCCTCATAAACTGAAGCCCATCTTTGAAATGGTCAATTGATGGATGTAATTGTGCAGAACTCCAAGAAGTATTAGCAGTGGGCCTGGTGGCTGTGATGTTGAACATCAGTAGATGTGTTCCTTGACTGAAGGTTTTGTGGTTGTGCATGTTGAATCCTCACCACTGCATGCTCCTGGTCCAGGATGAAGCTTGCAGGGGCAGAAGATGAGTCACTGCAGCTGCTTTCTTGCTTAGGGTTGGTTACTCAAGAGTGGCCATTGAGTGAGCAGAGCGGGAGCTGAGGGGCTGCTCAACAGCAGCCAGCGATAAACGCGTTACAAGACAACGATCTCCAGCAGTCTTTGGAAACTGATGGTGTGGCTAGGCCAGTTCCCTCAGGTGATCTTTGGCCACGTTACTGCCAGCACTTGTCAGGATCTGATTCGCTCACCTGTAAGCTCTTTCTGTGGCCAGCTATTTCAGCTCATGTATACAAATACGTACCTCACCTGTCTGCAGTTCTGTTTGCATTTTATGGTGTGAGATCATTGATCAGCCCACCATGAGCCTGCCGGTTATCCCAATGATTCTGGTATAAAAAAACAATATGAAACCACCAAGCTTATGTAAAGCAGCAAACTGAACTAATGGGAGTTCAACTTCTGATGCCAGTGAAACCAATATATATTTCAAGTACTTTTTTTTCCATCTGTGTAGGACCTGTGGCTCGGCCGAGTATTAGAATAAATGTAATTTCTACAACCCAAGCTTATAGTTTCCTGTGGAGAGATAAGGCTTGTGTACGAAGGTTACATTTTAGTTGATCTGATGTAGCTGGAAGAGACAGACAAATTTCAGGCAGATGAGCTGTTTTTCAGGGTAATTCAGTAGGCCAAGTGATTTGGCAGATGCTGAGAGAGCAGTTCCAGGCAGCAGAAAAGTTTAGCTTTTATAATCTTGCCTTTAGTGCATCTGCATGGTTTGCAGTGGCACTCCAGAAGGCCACCAGTTGAGGTTTTTTTATTTCCCCAAGGGAAAACCTTGTCCAAGACGCTGCCATGCATGCTGTGACCCTACTCTCTCATTCACCAAAGCCAAGTCATGATGGGCAGATTTTTGTTCCCTAGTTGTGCCAACTCCAGAACTTGCTTGCCGTCTCCCTCCCAGGGCCACTGCTTCCTGTGAGCAGAGTCTTCCTGCTTCCCTGACTAAGTCCAGGTTTGCTTCAGAGCCTGGCTTAGATAGTGAGCACCATGGGCTTTTAGTTTAATCCCTTTGGAATACACCAAGGACGTTACTCAAGCAAGAAGTCTTTACTTTTGATGTACAAAAGCCTGATCTTCCAGGCAATGGAAATCCAGACATGCAGAAACCAAAGCAGTGTTGATTGGGTTGGAGTATCTCTTTCTTCTCTTTCTTAAGCTCTTACTCCCCATGGCTGTTCTTGTCACTCTGATCCAAGGAGAAGTGTGGCCCATAAATGCCCCCTTTTAAAACACAACAAGAGGTCCCTTGTTTCATGGTCTGGCTCACCAGATTCCTTATGTTGGCTCCCTGTGGGATGCTGGCCTACAGTCTTGATAGATTTTTCTTCAAAGATGTGCCACCAAAACTGTGTGAACTGCAGTGGGCAGGTTTGCCTTGGCCAGGCTGAGATGTGCTCATATCACAGAGCTCATTATGTGCACATAATACAGGGCAGAGCTCAAAATATGTTACAGGCATACTCCAGCACATCACACCACATGCACCTGTGTAAGCAAATAAAAGGAGTGATGAGCAAAGTAAATAGACAACATAATGCAAAGGAATACTGTAGGAGTGAAATTTTGTATTTTTCTGCTGAAGGAAGGCAGCCTTGTGATGCACTCCACTAGGGCAAGCATCTGTGCTGGAAGAGCTGTCACACTGCATTCCCCTGTGTGCTTGATCCTGGTGGAAACAAGATTTAGCAAAGAGGTAGAGCTAGTAATGAAAGAGATGAGAACTATGAACAAATAGATGCCTGGTGATTTCTACTGTATCTGCTTTTTATCTTTAATATTTCCTGTGCACTGGAGGCAATGGAAACTGATTTAGGATGCCAAAAAATGAAGAGAAAAAGCTTTTTTCAATTATTTCCTGTTCAGAAATTCACAGCAGAGAATCTTGCGTTTCCAAATATTACCTATGTTCTGTTAAAGTGTACAGCTAACACAAGTCATGGAGATGTCTTTTGGAAAGAGCTGTTTCAAGGAAAATCAGAGATACCAAACAAAAACTTAGCAGCCTTTGTGTTAGCACATGAAAAATTTTGAAAATGATGTAATGAACAGCATGAAAATGAGAACTGAGTGGTGTGAACAGCAGATTACTGGGACTGATGGGTTGGTCGGAACAACAGAAACAAAATTTGAAAGTGTATAAAAATTGTTGAGGTCATTGTGAAAGAAAAAAACCCCACATACTTGTGCTCAGAACAAACAGGAGATCTGGTGCATGATGTAAGGACCTTGGGACTTGAAGGAGAACAAGGAGAGGAAGCATCCCCAGTACAGTGGAGCAACTCCTCTAAATCAGAAGCAGAAAACGGCAGCTCAGGCTGGACCCTTGCCAGGCCTTCACAGGCAGGCTGATGGATGGATGCTGGAAGACTTTTCCAGAGTGGTAGTCGCTGCAAGCAGATGCCGCAGTCACAGAGTGTTTCAGGGCTAATTGTATTCGTTTTGACAGGCTTGCTAACAGCTGTATTTCTGAACTTCCTGGGGGAGCAAAGGCCAGGGCAGGAGGTGGAGCTGGTAGTTAATTCATAAAGCCATCCTTTGGCAAAGGAGCCTTGGAAGATTTATGCCCCAGGGCTGGCAAACAGGAGTTCTCTGGCTTGGTCTGGTGAATGTGGCCAGAAAAAGGTCAAATAATTAATCTCAGTCCTTGTAGGGAGACTCAGTTCATAAAGTAAGGTGAGCTGGAGAGAAAGCTGCTGGAGGAACTCCTGTTGTCAGGTTTGTCCATTTGGCCTCAGGAAGGTGGGAGAGCTGTCTGTGTGTTCATCACCCCAGGCTGTGCTTTTCTAAAAAATGTCTTTTGTTTTTAATAAACGCTACTCAGCTTTATGAGAGTTACCTGGAAACCCTGTTGACTCCCTGAAGAAGATGACTGGCACAGGGGCAGATGTGGTGGGGTATTCAGTTTCTCTCCCTGCCTGGAAGGGCAGCCAGCGGTGGCTGGGTGGGAGCACAGGCTTTTTCTGCAAAGAGGTGACAGCTTTAGGCTTGAAACTGCTGCTGCCCCTGTAGACACACAAGAGAAGGAAAAACCTTGACAATAGTGATGCATGTCAGTCACTGCAGACAACAAACACAAACCACCCACCTCCTGCTTCTCCATCCCACGACTATTTTCACAGAGCTACTTTTAAGAAACCATGGAGGAGAGAAGGCTTAAAGAACAGAATGTTTTTTTCAGTGATGACAACACTGAGTAGTCCCAGGGTATACCATGTAGGTTGTCTAGTGTGAATCTGCCAGCTTACCAGAAATAAAATAATCTGTGGCTTCATGGGAATGGAAACACCAGTTACATCCTGCAGCATCAAGTAGCTTTAATCATGACACCACCCTTAATGTTTTGGGACTGAGTCTCTACGTTCATTAGTGTAGGCCAGGCTTTTCCACTCAGCCCTGTGTGTCTTGTGAGTGCATCCATCCGTCCAGGGGAGAATCTGCTGCTGCAAGTCTCCCAGGGGCCAAGGAGAAGGGATTAAACACCAGCTCTGGCAAAAGCGGATGACTGCTTGTCTTGGTTTAAGACGATTTAATAAGTGGACACTCTGAAATGACTTACGTCCCATTATAGTTTTAATCAGTCCCTTTCCACCAATAAGGAGAAATAAATACAAGTAGATGTAAGTGAAGAAAAAACCAATTTATTAACAAAACAAAATAGCAACAGGCAAAAGATAACAATAATAGTCACTATTTACAGAGGTGCTGAAATCTTACTGACTCCCGGGGTACAAGGGGAAACTCAAAATGGGGGAGTGGCCCCCCCAAGATGGTGCCCTCCTCAGGCGACCGCATGGTCTGGGAGACGCGAGGAAGAGAGCAGACAAACCCTGCTTGGTGCAACCTTCTCTCTGGATCAAAAAAACCCCCCCAAAGATGGGGAAGGCAGGAGCTTATGCTGCAGTTCTGGTGGCAGAATTACTGGTGTTGCTGGGACACCCTGGCCCCATAGTGTCAGCCTCCTGTTCACGAGGTCTTAGTGCTGTTCTCCTGATGCCTTTTCCTGAACTCCACCAGTGTTGGTGCTGCTGTTCCTGAGCCGTGGGTGTGTTGGGGGGAAGAAACAATCTCCCCAGGCACTGAAAACTGCACCCTCCAGCCCCAATGGCTCTAGCCCCATACTGCAAAATTCTCTCTGAAACACGTTTTTATTGGGAAATGCAGCTTCTCGGGTTGCTACTGTTGTGAATCCAGAGATCTGCCCAAAACAAACGTCTCTGAAGTGAAGAGAGAAACAAAAAAAAACCCACGAAGGGGAGCCTCTGCCTTGAGCCAGAGCTCAGAGGCAAGAGAGCTCTGCTCAGGTGACCTTGGCTTTAAAAAGCCCGGTACCCACTGGCCCCGTGATGCTGTTTCCTGCTGCACTGCTGGGTCTTGGGGAGACAGTAACAGTTCTGGGCACAGATAAATGTAGAATAAAATAACATTTTGGATTACCCATGACACTGTTGCTGTGTTTTCTTACCTACAGGATCCAGCTGGGGAAGAGGGCATGGGGCCTCCACGTGCGAACTTCATTTGCAAAATTTTGTCCCTCTGGCTCTATTGTTAATATTTTTAACTAACTTTTTCTGGAGATGTGAGAAGACTTAATAGGTCTTAGAAAGGTACTGCTTTGCTACCTTTTTTCCCCCCCTCTTTCTTGGCAATAAAATATAAAAAGAAATCCCAAAACGAAAGCCAAGACCCAAAATCAAGATTCTGAGATTCCACAGAAGGCATCAATAGATCAACTTTTTTCTTAAGGAACCCTGGTAATATTATTTTCTGTTTCTATATGGGAAATACAGAGAAAATCAAAACAGGACTTGCAAATATTAGAAATTTCTTGTAGTTTTTCTGTATAAATGAGTACCTAATCAAATGTAAATTCTCAAACTTTTCCTGCTTCAAATTTCCTTATTATTGTTTCTCTTGGAGCTTGCTGCTTATATTCAGTTTTTCTTGTAAAGCTGTGCTGTGGCTGAACTAAGTGAACAGCTGTGTCAGACATAAACCCCACAAACAGCCAGAACATGTCTGTGGTTACCCTTCCAAACTTTTACAGAGGAAATATATCACTGAAAAGCTAACTGGTAATTTTATTTATCTCAGTGGTTGTTTGGGGTTTTTTTTCCATTGCATGAATAAACATGTTAAAACAACTTGATTCANTCTCAATGCAATTTGTTTTAGTTTATTAGCCAGCATCTGACTTTTTGTCTTGTTTGTGCTATTTACAGAGACAGCAATCAGTGTAGTTTCTGTGCTCTTTTTTGGAAAAAGCACTATTTCTGATCTCAGCAGCTGTTATTCCTAAGCCACTGATATAACCACTGCTGACTGATCTATTGATGCCCATCTAGTAAGTACATTAAAATACTTTTTATATGTATTTTTGGAAAACTTGGGTGAATGAGTCATGGAGTTAATGCATCACCAACTGTAACTGAGAGAGGCTCTGTACAGAACTGCTTATTAGAGCAGCAAGATGACAGACATTGATACAAGAGGATTTAAAAGACCTCATTTCATCAGTCTTGCTACTACTGTGCGTAGTTTCATTGAGGAGGGATAGGTTTCAAACACAGTGTCCTCATTCCCCCTGGGCTCAATGTTTTGTTTGGACACGGGGGAATGTAAAATGAACACAAGCTTAGTCCTGTAAAGTTTGATTCAGCTGTCAAGCAGAAGACTGTCAGTCACGTTACATGGTAGGTAGAAAGTCATCGTGGAAATGTGAGTAAAAAGTGCATTACTCACTAGCCTGAGTAGTGAAAGACTTGGTGAGGGAAATACGTCTGAGTCTCCTTTCTCCCGTCTCTTGTCCAGGCTGTAGGTGTTTGCCTTCACCAGGCATCTGCTGGCTGTTAGCACTCAAAGGTAGTTAGCAATCCCTGGCTTTTGTCTTCTCTGCAGAAGCTTGTCTTTGCTCGGGAGCTAGCAGAGCTCATTGATAGAGCTGTAAACTAGATGTGCCAGGGAAGGGGACAATGTCTGGCTTGCCCTTGACAAACTATGGGATGACATGCCAAGGTTAGAGAGACAGGGTGCAGGTGAGGGCCCTCAGGCAGTGGACCTGAGATATGCTGGCCACACTGAGCACATTTGATGCCTTACGGAGACAAGCTGGGGGCCCCTGAGGTGAGAGAAGCCAAGAAACACCAGTGAAATACCTCGGAGAAATTACAGGGTGTTCCTCCGAGAAGGCAATATGAGCTGACAGCTCAGCTGAAGTGCCTTTGCACCAGCGTAGCAGTGTGGGCAACAAACATGAGGAGCGGGAAGCCACTGTGCTGCTGTGAAGTTATGATCTCGTTGCCATTACTGAAACTGGGTGGGACAAATCCCATGACTGGATTGCCCCTATGGATGGCTACAGGCTGTTCAAGAAAAGTAAGGGTGGAGGGGTTGCCCTCTCTATCAGGAGGGGGATCGAGTGTGAAGTTCTGTCTCTGAAGAATAGGCATGAGCAGGTTGGAAGCCTGTGGGTAAGAATCAGACACTGAGGCAACAAAGAGAACCTCATGGCTGGCACGCACTAGAGGCTGCTCAGCTGAGAGGAGCCTGTTGACAAAGCCTTCTTGCTCCAGCTGCAGGAGGCACTGTGCTTGCAGGCTCTTGTCCTCCTGGGGGCCTTCAACCACCCCAACACCTGCTGGGCAAGTAACACGGCGAGCTGTGGGCAGTCCAGGAGACTTCTGTAGTGCAGGGAGGATAACTTCTTAAGGTTATAGACAGCCCTACCAGAGGGGATGCGATACTGGACCTGTGCGTTGCCAACACAAGTTAATTGGGGCCATCAAGATTGGAGGCAGCCTGGGCTGCAGTGTTCATGCACTGGTGGAGTTTGCAGTCCTGAGGGATACGGCTCAGGCAAAGAGTAAAGTCAGAATAGTGAATTTTAGGAAAGCAAACTTCCAGGTCATCAAGGATGTAGTCAACAGGACCTTCTGGGAAACTGCTCTGAGGGACAAGGGAGCAAAAGAGGTCTGGCAGGTCTTTAAGGATGCTTTCCATAGAGCACAAGAACTAGTAATCCCCAGGACAAAAAGTTCAGGCAAGGAAGGCAGGAGACTGGCATGGGTTAGTCAGGACCTGCTGGTCAAACTAAAAGGCAAGAAAGAAGTCCACAGTCAGTGGAAGCAAGGACAGGTGTCCAGGGAAGATTGTAGGGTCACAGCCCAGTTGTGTAGGAATGGGGTGAGGAAGGCAAAGGCAAAGCTGGAGCTGAACTTCACAAAGCTCACAAAGAACAGCACGAAGAACTTCAGGTATGTCGGCCAGAAAAGGAAGGCCAAAGAAAGCATTTACCCCCTTGACAAGCAAGGCTGGTGAACTGGTAACTAGGATGAGGAGGAGGCTGAGGTGCTCAAAAATTTTTTGCCTCAACCCTCACTGGCAACCTCTCTTCTCACACCTCTTGAGCGGATGGACTGTAAAATGTGGCTAGGGCAGCCAAGTCCCTCAGAGGGAATCGGGTTTGTGACCACCTGAGGGACCTGAACACACATAAGTCTATGGGACCTGATGAGATGCATCCCAGAGTCTTGGCAGAATTGACTCTGTAGTTGCCAAGCCACTCTCCATGATACTCAAAAAGTCATGTCAGTCAGAAAATGAAAAAGAAAGTTCAGCTTCCCTGTATTTGCACAGCCCCTTACACTGATTAGGGCTGCATCTATGCCTTGAGCAAGTAATTGCTGGAAATTGCATGCTTGTGTTTCTGTGTCATCATGCTTTTCCTAGAGTTTTGTGACTACTCTCATCTGCCTTCCTGTGATTTTGAAGAGTACTCCTCTGTTGATAACTCCTGAATGACTGCTATAAATCAGCTGTCATGGGCATTTGCCAGAGGATTGTGGCATGCTGCAAAATGAAGCTGCATGTTACATTTTCGAGAGGCTACACCACTGTGCATCGCATTCTCCCCAGACTGGAAAATAACCTTCTATTACTCCCACAAACAAGTGTGGAAAGTTGTCTGCTTCTTTACTCCAAGGAACCCCGCTTTGCCTTGCTTTGCTTTCACAATAGCTCTGTGTCAGCCCTTGAGGTCTGCATTGTGGGACCTTCCTTTCTCCATCAATGGCACATCATTGCTGTTGCTGAAGTACAGTTTAGGGTAAAGGCCATTTAGTCAATGCTTCCATTCATTTGGAAGAAGTTTAACGTTGGCATTTTCTGTGCTTGGTACTGCCAAGTGCCACGCTCCCTGATCCTGATTAGCAAGGCATTTAAACTTACACATAAAGCGCTCTATCAGTGCTCTCATTGATTTTGCTGGAGCCAGTTACACATTTACACTTCCAAAAGGAGCTAAAATTATTAGGTTGGGAATGAGAGCACTCTGTTTCTGGAGAGGCAATGAATATGTACAATTAATCTTTTTAGAAAAAGCAACCAACCCCACCCCCAGTTAAAAAGGGAGTTCATGATCTTTGTTCTCGTACCTTTGGTGAATCAGACAAAGTGGGAGCAAGTGCACAACACACAGAGAGCAGAGTCAAATTTACAGTGACGTGATCATCCCAATCGGAGATTATAAGAGGTTTTCTTTTAAACCACTATTTTTGTAGAAGAAACTTTAGTCTACTTATAATTAAGTTTTAAAACCTGGCAGCAATTTAAACCTCATAGCTGGTAATTTGAGGCCTTCATGTGAATGTATTTCCCTATGTCAATGCTAATTTATTTCTGCAAAAGAAGAAAAAAAGAGGGAAGATTACTATTATAAGAAGGATCTGTTTTCTATGGGGTTTCTCTTGCAGTGCAGACAAAAACAGGGCTGAAATCTAAACTGAAATTGCCAGGCATGGATTCTGAATTGTAGGTTTCTTTGTAAGTAAAATGATCCAAATTCAGACTAGCCTAAAAACATAGATTCTTCATCTGAATTGGATATTGTCAATTACATCAATTAAAACCAAACGTGCAAGAAGCATTTGACTTCTGATAGAGCCTTGGTGATTTCCCTCTATCTTCCTGTGAAAAAACATGAATACCTGGGGCAGAAATATCCCAACACATAAATGCTGTCTGTGCTAACTTGTGTGAACTAACTAGATATATACATGCAAGTGGATGCTATGGACTCCCATTTTATGGCAGATTAAGTATTTGACATGCACATTAGGTACCTATTTTTAAATATTTATTCCTGTGTTTATTTTTCTTTCAAATACCGCTGCAGTAACAAGTTACTTGTGCTTAACCAGTGATTTTGTATCTTTCCCCAGTAGACTAAAGCCAGACAGTAGATATAAAGAGAAATTATGATAAGAGGCAGAAAAAATTCCATTCCCTAAAAAGGGAAAGAAAATGCAGCTTTTCTGTATTTGCACAGCCCCTTACACTGCTTAGGGCTGCAGCTATCTCCTCGCAATCATTTGTCTTACATCAGTTGAACAAAATGTCCGGTACAAATGGGTTCCTGTGCACTCTGTCTGCAGGTGAGAGAGGGAGCAGATGCAGGGGGATGCTGTAACATGCACTTCCCAAAGAATCAGATGTTGTCAGAGTGACTGTCTGCTCCTGGCATCTTCCTGGTGGTCTATGGGAGAGGACTTTGGGAACCTCATAAAGCACATCTATACCTGCTCTTTGCCTCGAGGGGGTAGTGACCGTACATGCAGATGATTTTTTTTCCATTGGAGAGAATACTTTTGAAAAGGCAACGAGAGAGCTTCTAGGAAGCAACCCCAAGGTGTCTTGGTGGGACACCAAGAATGGGAGGGTTCAGACAGGATTTGGGAGGGGAGGGTGTGCCTCAAAGGCAAGCAGTGTATTTAACATCAGTGTGACTGCTGCTGAGGTATCCAAGTATTTACATATGTGTGGAAATTGACAAGCCATGTGGTCAAGTGGGATGAGATTGAGGAAGAAGTACATGCTCTGGAGATTCTAAAAAGAGTAAGTGTGATGTGCTGCCGGGTAAAGGGCTAACTTGACACGGGCCCTGACAGCACTTGTACTTGCAGCTCGAGTGATGAGAATTAGTATTAGAAATGAGATTTGTGTAATATACATTGACACTTGGTTAGAAGGATCCTTTTCCTGATTGTCTATGGGATAATGTTTCAGACATGGGTGTCCTAGTTTGTCTTATGGTTTTGTGGTGGTTTGGGTTTTAGAAATTTATTTTTATTTTTAAATTTTCATTTTTTGTATCACTTGTTTCTGGCATTGCATTTCAGGTTTCTGTGACTCCTGTATTCCATTTTACTCTTCTGATCTTGGTTTTTATGTCTTAGTAGAGCCTCCAGGACCATCCTTATGTTTCACTGTAGTTTATTTACTGTTGCCTCACTTTTCTATGTGTTGTTTCTTTTGCACTTTTTTTGCCTCCTCATGCACTTTTAGCTTGTCTTTGCGCCCTTTCATTTTTGTACAGAAGGCTGTTTTAGACCCTGCTCCAGAGAGTAATTTTAAAATAATCTTGAACTGCTGGTATGTTTAAATGTTACTTTACATTTTACAATTTTTTGAATCAGCAGACTTGAACATGTTAATTTTACTACTTAAGAGTGTCTTTCTAGTTTCATTCTTTGAAACCAGAAGTGCTTTGGGAGTTTTTATCTGCAATGTCTCATTTTATGTATTGTTTTTAAACCTAAATTAAAATAAAAGGTTTTGATCTATAAAACAACTAAATATTCCTGCAAAACATTTCTGTGTGCAAATTATCTTGTCAATGAAATTGTCTATCTACAGCTATCAGTTTCAGAGGGTACTACTTAATCTGCTTTACACTGATAAAATATCTTGTCTTAAAATTTCCAATAATTTTAAAATTGTGTTTAAAAATGGTGGGAGACACATTTGTATGAGCACAGTAAGATATCAAAAGGTTAAATGACTTACCAGATAAGTGGCGGTCTCAGCCTCCTGACCTAGTCCCAGAAATACCATTCCTTCCTAAATAAGTATTTTTTCCAGGGATGCAAAAGCGAAGCCTGACATTTATTATTCTGCTGTGTGTCTGTTCCCAGGACATTACATTTCTGTGGATACATCTTATGAGGGTGAGAAAGCAGTGCTGTCCAGCCCTGACCTGTACTCTGAGGAATGGAGCTGTGTCAGACTGATTTATCAGATAGCCACAACTTCAGACACCTCACCTGATCCTGCCAGGCTCAACCTGTACGTGCGGCGGGAGGGAGAAAGTTTTGATCGTTTGCTGTGGTCAGCCAAGGAGCCATCAGATAGCTGGCTCATAGCTAGCTTAGATTTAGTGAACAGCACAAAGAAGTATAAGGTAAGCCCGATTTTAGAAGATGTGACAGGCTTTCTGGTGCATACGCTGGGCTGTAGAAACTGCTTTTTTAATATATGCAAACTTATTTTGAGCCCTGTTCTTGGCTTTCATTTCTAGAGCTGGCAGCACGAGCCAGCTGAGCCCTCTGTCCCTAGCACCCATGAGCAGAGCTGGCTTGAGGCAGTGCTCTGACCAGCAGCTGTGGAGCAGCTCACAGCGGCACACGGCCAGCTGAGCCCTGCAGCAGGGATGCCTCACCTCCTGGTATCCCTGCGGAGCTGCTGATGCCACGTGGCAGATGTGGGAACTCCCAGGTCCTTGGGTCTGCAGCTGGGCTCACTTATTCCTGCCCTCTGTGCCTTTCTGGAAGGAGTCAAATGCTGACAGAAGAGTATTTCTACCCAGAAACCATCGTGTTGCATCACTCACAATAACATCTTGCATAACCACAGCTGAGCAATATGGAATTTTATACCCTTAAACAAAGTGTGGGAATTTTTCGCCTTGTCTCATTGTCCTTCAGTGTGTCTTCTGTGCTTGAGGAAGAGCACTGGCTCCATCTTTAATGTATTCTGCCAAGCTCTTTCAGCAAAAGCACATCTAGCTGTAAGGATGATGGTTCCCCAAGATATATTTAATTTGTTCTCCTGTTTATCCTGTTTAAATATTCAAGATACTAATGAAACTCTAAAATTGACTGTTTGGTTTATATTGTGCAGCTCGTACTGGAAGGTGAAATGGGACAAGATAAATCCACCAGTATTGCAGTTTTTGAAATCAAAATAACTCCTGGATATTGTATTGGTATGTACTCTCTGCACAACCATCATATTCTCTGCACAGGAACAAATGCCTTGTTGGCAGTTTTAAAAGTGGATGGAAGGTCTGGTTTTAAAAAAAAGACGATGACTTTTTCCTGATTGAAAAGTACACTGCCATATTCAATATAATTTTTAAGCTAAGATTGAACAAACTAGTAAGTGGGGTTTTTTCACCTATCTCTGCGATATATATAGACATATTACAGACAATAATTAATTCCAAATCTATTTATTGTTCAAGCAGGAACAAGTGTTACATTTTAAAAAAACTTTGCACTTCTTCAAATACTAGACATAACAGCTGCAACATTATTTCTGCTCTCTGCCTGGTCATGGCTTCCTTACAGTGGCATCTTGAGACTGCAGACTCAAAACTCTGCTGATATGTATTTACTCTTAGTGCTATTTCCTCATGACATTTGCTAAAAACTGCTAATGAAGTTCAAAAATTCCTGTGTCTAGGAGGCTTGGGGATCTTCATATTTCTGGAGAGCTCTGGTGGAGGCCAACCAAGTTGTCACAATTCTTTGGCTCTGTGAAGAAAACAAAGCAGTTGCATAACTGTTATGAAATACTAATCCTGCTTTGCTTCTGGCCATCCCTGATTTACAAGTGAAAATTCTGCTTTGACTGTTTAATACTAGGAGGTGGTATATTTAAATCTGCTTTATTTGATTCTAAATTACAGCAGTGCTATACTGACAAATGATGAAAAGACAGATTGGTCCAAAGAAGATGGAAATGAAAATTCTATCCAAAATTTATCAAAAATTGTGGATAGGTTTGCTTCTATTTATTATAAGCTCTTAAATGCTGTGTCCAGTTTTATAAATACAGGCATTATCTGCTGTGCCATATGTGAAGCAAGGCCAGTGCTTAGTAATTTGCTCCTCCTATTTCTGTAATGAAAATGTGTGCACTCAGCTGGTGGTGTCTGTGATTGCAGAATGTGACTTTGAAGAGAATCATCTTTGTGGCTATGCGAACCGCTGGAATCCTAACGTCAACTGGTTTGTTGGTGGAGGGAACATTCGGAATTCTCAGTCTATCCTGCCCAAAGACCACACACTTAACAGTGCACTGGGTAAGCAACAAATGTAGAGCAGATAGATAGTGGAAAAATCTGAGTCTGTGATTCATGTATGACTCTCATACTGCGAGTTATTATTATGCGAGTTCTTTCCATTGTGGGGTTGGGGTGGGGATGGTAAGAGTGATTTATGGGAAAAAAAGGGATTAGAATAAGGTCAGGGGATTTTGCAGAAGTTCAGACAAAATTGCCTGTTTTATAATAAGGTTGTTACACTCTTCGCTAGGATTCAAAAGTACTCAGAAGTAAGGGTAAAATTTTGGATGGGAGAGGTGGAAAATTCAACTTTCTGTGTATTCTAAAAGTATGGGCCACAATAAGTTTTAGATTCTTGTACCACTGCTCTTTACATCTGGCTGGGGTTTTCTTTCCAGTGGCTGTTGAGAAACTTGAGCAGGAAAACCAAGGTACTAAAACATGCTTGGAGAATCTTGAGTTAAACTGTACAGCTTAGAAGTTTCATTTCTTTCAGTCAAATGTGGTGCTGTTAGTACCGCCCCTCAGAGGCATAATGCTGGAAAGAATTATTGGAATTTCAGCACTTGCCTTGTATGAAACACTTGTCCTGGACACATTGCTGAGGGAAGAGTTTTTTACACAGAAGAAGGCTTGGGGGATAACTTCACCTTTGCACAAGGTACCACAGCGGGTGATGGTCAGCTACTGCACCCTGTGTGTCTTGGACAGCATGATGCTTGTGGCAGTGCAAGGAATCACATCATGAAAAGCAGGGCTGATCCTCTTTCCTTAACTCATGCCGCTGTGCCTTTTTATTTATTTCACAATTGTGTGAGTTGAGTACAGAGTGTCACTCAACCTGCGCGTCACCGCCTGGCACTGAATTGCTGGTAAAATTTTGGTGGAAGTTTAACTCACCACAACTTCAACAGCAGACAGTGGATTAATCTATTAAATAAGTACTATGACAGGAAATGCTCCCAGCTGGGAGGGATGTGTTTTCTTGTAGCCACAGCATTTCTATTTCACACCAAGCCCTCACTGCTGACCATTTACTGAGAAGACCTCAAGAAGCCTAAAGTCATGGAAGAGCCTTCTTTTTGCAAGAATTGGGCTGTGAAGTTGCATCATCCAGGGAGATTGTAGCTAAGCTGTGAGAGGTGCTGAAACTGCAGAACAGAAGCGAAGCTGAGAACCTCACAAGCAAGTATCACTGAAGTCACCGGTCCCCTGGAAGTGGGCAATCTGGAGGAGACCCACAGCTAAGCAAGTCCTTTCCCCTCCTTCCACCAGAGAGAAGCAAGAAGTGACATCTAAGGGTCTGAGTCTGCAGTGTCCTAATGGATGTAGTGGTGCCCACACAAACCTAACGGCACAGTTGGCAGCGTTCATGCTGAAGTACCCCACCAGTCTGATGCTGCAATCTCCTCCAGGCTTTCTACTCATGAAGAACCACTTTTTTGTTCATCATACACTGTTTCATGCTGTGTTTCTGGGAGGGCAGAAGAAGAAGAACTACAGATGCTCAGCATGTTCGTGAACATGGATGTGTCCTGTTTAAATTCAGATAGTGCTCCCAGAATCAGAGTATTAGAAAATCTGAGAATCCTGCAGGTCATACTGGCTCATATTCAGGATGGGAAGGTACTCTCCTCGTGTGTGATGCATTTTTCGATTGATTAACAGCTCCCAAAAATCTTCTTTAAGGCTTTTACATAAAAACTCAAGTCTATGCAGTAAAAAATAAGACGTTTATAAACTGAATCCTAGATAGACTGAGCAGAAATGTACGGATTAAAAGCTGTTTGACAATAATTTGATATATTAAAGGAACTGCTGTGTAAAACATGAGAAAACACATGGCTTGTAATCGTGTTCATTTATTTGGGTTGCTTCAGTAAAAGTTGCACTTGAGGAAGACTAAATACTATACTGAGCTGTTGGGAGGGAGGGAATTTACACAGTTGTTGCACGTTTTTCCATTTATGAATGGCTCCCAAAATTTAGAGTTTATTACATTTCAAATATAAATAAATATATTATTTGTAATAAAAACAATAAAGACTTAAGAAGAGAAAGAGCTGAGACTGACTACTTTGCCAGTGATATCTTAGCCAAACAATTTTGGGTTGCACATAGGAGGAAAGGAGAGGAAAAAACCCAACCTTTTAGAATTACTAAAAATTTTCTGGGAAGCAACCATTGTTGGCCAGGTCATAGATATATAGGTCTAGTCCCTGTTCCTCTCCTGACAGTTCTTGCAAGTGGTGTTCTTTAAAGAGTGTCCTTATACCAAGGGTTTTTTTCTGCTTCTAGGTCACTACATGTACGTGGACTCTGTTTATGTCAAACATTTTCAGGAAGTGGCCCAGCTAATCTCACCAAAGACCATGGCCCCAATATCTGGCTGCTTATCTTTTTATTATCAACTTAAGCAGGAAAGCAGCATTGTTTTTACTGTTTACTTAAGAGACACGAGTGGCTTTTATGAAGAGATCTGGAAAACAGACAGCGCACTGAGTGCAGACTGGGCACTAGCAGAAGTCGACTTCAATGCGCCGTATCCCATGGAGGTAAACCAATCCTTCCTGTACAGCCCAGCTGCGACTTCCAGGTTGCTTCAGACACGACTGCCAGCTCAGGCTAAGCCAGGAATATGGCAGGGACTATCCGGTATCTGAAAGATGACTGCAAAGATGGTGGTGATCTGTGATTTCATTCGCCCTTTGCATAAGGGTCAAGGAGGGATCACTTTCCACACTTGTGCTTGATTTTGAAGCCAGGTGGTGCAGTGCTTGATCAGAGTAGCTTGGGAGGTTGTAGAGTCTGACTAACGTGAGGTTTTTCAGTTGCTGAATAATATCGATGTTCTCTCAGTTCCCTATTTCTGTGACTACGTGATCCATTTTTGAGGATGCTGAGTATCATAAAATACTGTATAAGAAAAATACTGCGGAAGAAAAATTTTAAAAAATATTTGAGGTCTATTCTCCACCTTACTTAGGTCCTGCAGTTCATGAGAGAAAGTCCAAACTTGGGTCCTAAGAGTACAGTAGCCCTTAGATGTGAAAGACAGCTATTGATGGTTAGTATAATGACTTCGAGAGTATCGGAAAAAAATTGAATTTATTATTCCCTATTGTTTACTAAAAAATGCCCAAAACTTAGAAGATTGAAATAAACAGTATGTGTGTGTATTATATACATACATGTATACTTACATGTATATTTTACACATACATATGTAATTTATACACACACCTATACTCTCTCTACACATATATACTTCTAACAGATGGATCACAAATACATTCTATTTGCTTTAATTCTACCTAAATTATTTGCTAATTCACCATAATCCTGCAGATTTCCAGAAATTATTAGGGGTAAAGCTAATTTTCGTGAGATGTTATATAGCTCTTTTATACTCTATAAAAGTCAATGATCATCCATTTAAATCACCAGACTTCAAAGGAAAGGAGGGTATCTCTCATAAGGCTTCATAATGCTGAATGGTAAGTGAATTACTGATTCAGTAAATACAAACTAAAAGGCAAAAACCAGTCCCAGCACTATTGATGGAAATTAATTAATGATCACTTAGAGCTTGGCAATACGGTGGTTAATTTTGTGAAAATACCCTCTCATTTCCTGGTGGCATTCAAAAATCCATCCAGAATGTTGGAAACTATCCATACTGGAATAAATAGCAAAACATAAGATGTTGTACCACTGGATGAATGCACAGGGTACCCTTGTGTTCAGCAGGGTATGCAACTTCAGCTCTCTCAGTTAAAAAAAATATTTTAAAAGATTAAAAAAATATGTTGTCCAAGAGGGAGATGCAGATAATTAAAAGTATGGAGAAGTTACATACTGAAATAACAGTTTTCAGCCCTTATAAAAAAAGATCGAAGTAGAATATGGTAGAGGTTCTTAAGAGTCATGAAGGAGACAGAAAAGATTAACTGTTCCCCGTTTCTCAAAATTTACATTGCGGTTCTGAATCCTTAGTTGCCATGTAACAGTTTTAAAATAAAATAAACAGAGGGTCTTTTCACACATGACATAACCATAGAACTCACTCCCCCAATATACCATAGATACCATTATTAAGATCAGTTAAAAAACTGATCAGAAAAATTAATGGCAAAGAAAGAATCCATCACAAATATAATGTAAAGGAAGAAGAACTGAAAGCCTGTCATTGTTTTCAGTTCTTTCTGTAGGTACTCTCTGCTGGAAAAAAGAGGGGTAGACGGGTCTTTAAACTGCTCGAGGAATTTTTATGTAATCCAACACAGTAATTATTTTAGAGATCGTTGTATAGAAGTAGTATTAAACTGTACGTAAAATTCTTTGGTTGCTTCAAGAGGGTCTTTCTCTTTTTCATCTGGCTAAAGGAGATTGCTCAGGATTCTTTCACTAGCTCTCCTAGTTTGCCTCCCATCCTTAGGCAAAACATCACAGGCATTGCTTTCACTGAAAAGAATCTTATTCTGAAAGCATTTGTCCTTATTTCCTTGCTTTGTCCCTGGGGCTGGCTCTCAAAGTTTTCCTGTATCTCAGAGCTTTGATACTTAAGAGAAATTTTAAGACACTTCCTCAAGAGTTATAGCTTATCCTCCACTTGCTTGAGGAAATTATATCCCCTGGGAATGACTAAATACAAGCATTGTTTGATCTTTGTGGTAAACAAAACACAGCAATAGCTTTTCTGGTTCTTAAATAAATTCTGTACAGGAAACCTTCCCTGACAGCTAATGCCGAGTCATGGATTTCAGTGTCTGAGGATGTTTACAGAAAAGCGTAAAATTTAATATTTTAATAACAGAGTAATGAACACAGGGGGGTTTTAGCTCTTGATCCAGACAGATTCTAAATAAAATTGGAGTTCTAATCAGTACAGATTGATGATTGTAAATAGTAGTTTTGTATAATACAATGGCAGAAGACTTACTGCATCTTTAAAACTGGTGCTTCGTAAAGCAGAAGAACCTATGTTCCCTTTGGTTTTTCCTTGACCTTGAGTGAGCAAAGATCTACTGCCAAGGTCAGGCTCTGATTTATATCCCTAATAAGTGGTATAATTTAATTTTTCCCAACACTTGCAGCACTGTATGAGATGTGCTGGAGTCTGTCTGGGACATCCAATCAGAATTCTGTATTTCAAAGATGTGAACCAAAATTACTGCTAAGGAGGTGGCAGATGAATAACAACTTACTGTAATTTCTAGGTAATATTCGAAGTCGCTTTCAATAGCGCTAAGGGAGGTTATGTTGCCCTTGATGACATTTCTTTCTCTCCGGTTTACTGCAGCAATCAGACAGGTATGGTGAGCTCTTACTGCTATTCACCTCCCTTGTTTTCCCCCTTTGCCTTGTCCAAAAACTGTCTGTCAGTATTTGCAATATTTGCTGCTACCTTCTCAACTGACCAGCACCATTGGGCTCCTCTTCCTTCAGAAGACATGACAGCAGATAACACCAGTGCCATTCATTTTTTTCAGAAACCAGTCCTTAATGCTTCTTTTCCAAAGGCCTTGCCTCAGGGTTCTGCAACTGGAGTGCTAGACTGAATGCTATATTTGCATCACTACGGGTTTTGAGAAATTACCTCTTGCAGGCCTGTCACAGAAAGAGAGGGTGGATTTTCCCAGGTGTGATGGTATGAGGAAGTAAATGCCCTGGGCTTCTCATTAATGCCAGCATAGGCATTCTGCATGCCACATGCCCTGAGGTATTCTTCAGAGCCAAAACATGAGCCTTGCCTTCCTGTCTTCACTCTCCCAGGAGGTATTACTCATCTCAGACAGTGGCGTGTCTGTCGGGTATTTGTTAGGTTTTCACAATGACAGACACCACCTGAATCCATGTGACCTCTGATGCAGAGGCACTTGGGACAAAGGACTCTTCATTTTGAATGCAGCCTCTTAAGTAGCTGTGTACTGGCTGCTGGGGTTTTACTGTGGCACTAAACACTGGTCAAAAGTAGATTAGTGGTTTCCCACTGATACCATCTATTCCTTTGGTCATACGTTTGAGTTTTTTGGCTAGTTCTTTGAACTGATCAAGGAAAAAGAGGCTGTTTTTTCCCCCTTTTAATCTCAGAGTATCTGCTAGCTCTGCCTCTACTGCTGAAGTGTCACTGCTGAAGGAGGTAGATTCCAGATATGTTAATCATTAATAATCCACATCTCCTGGCTGAGTAAATCCATTGTTTCATTATCTCCTCAATAACTTTTTGGTATTTATTTGCAACAAAAATCCCAAGTTATGTTTGCGGTTTTCAAGGGGTTCGAGCTGTGTGCTTATCTGTGTTTTCCATTTTAATTTTAAGACAACTTATATGTTGAGGAAAGGGATAAATTTTATAGCATTTTCTGCCCCAACGGTTGAAGTTCAGATCTAATCTGAATGGTTCAGAATCTATTCTGAATACGGTAGGTTCATCTAGAGCTTTGCCTACTAACTTTGATTTGGAAGGTTGGTTTTGTGGTTGTTTTGGGGTTTTTTTTTTGAGAAATGAAAGTAAATCATTTGCTTTATACTTCGTTGAAATATAGCATATACTGTTTGATCCTTCAGACTTATCAATTATTGTCATCTTCAATTCTTCTGAGCAGAGATGTTAAAAAGCAAGAGATCTCCCTTTTCCGTGTAATTCAGCCATAGCAGTATGTAGAACAGCACTAAGTTTTTTCTTTATTTTTTCTGCAAGTCTTGTTCAACAAAAGCCTTGATGTTAGCCAAATGGAGGAAGAGGTACCAGAGTACTAAACTGGCTCAGCAAAGGATGAATCAGAATATGGGTTTAATGCCACGTGGTAGTGCTCCACCTGCCTTTCCTTTAACTAGGAAAGCAGAGGTGGGAGGCCGTGGCTGCAGGGAGAGTAAGACACACAGGCAGGGCTTAGTTTTGCCCTATCTGAGGCTGAAAAGACCTCAGGCATCACTTCAAAGCCAAAATTTTTCTTCTTCTGAAGCTGATTGCCTGTGTACCTGTCCCTGCTGGAAAATCTCTCTTAGTCTCCATGAAAAAGGGTCATGTGTGCCGCTGTAGAGTGAGGTACACAATGTCCTGGGTCTGGGCTCCTGACGAAGCCAAAATTTGCACGATAGCTTTCGGTTGTGCCCCTCCTGCCCCTGGCACCATGTATAAGAGACTGGTGAGGCCTGTAAAGAAGTAGAAATGTTTTACTTATGGGCACTTTTTTCAGACTAAAGCAAGTCCTGACCCATGAATTCCATAATGCAGGTTATGAGAGAGCCATCTGCAGGGCTGGGGGGGTCTTAGCTTTGCTTTAAATTGACTTTACTATAAATGGTTCAGCTTTCTTCACTGCAGTGTTAGCACTGTGTGAGGCAAGCTCCAGAGGAAAGTAGCCATGAGGTGGTACGTGAACTAAAAACTATTTTACTTACATACTTACAGCATGCATATGCACACACATTACACATAACTATAAAAAGGATTTTTAATAAGTGCTCTTTAAAAAAATACTAAATGTTGATGTCCAGTGCACACACAGGCACACACGCACACTCATTTTGTCCTAATATCTTTTGAATGAAGGAGCAGATGTAAACAAATTGTCTGGATGTCTCTGTGAATTATGTCCTGAAGGAAGAATCTGGTCTTGATATCTGTTGGTTATTTGTGTTTTAGAGGGACTACAAAGCACATTTTCTCCTGGCTCCAGCAAAAATATAATATAAGACAAACTTGCAATAGAAATTTGATAGTTTGATTTCATCGTGACTATGCACTATGTATGTGTAACATCTTTGTACATGCTTATCTTCTGTAAAGAAAAGCAAGATGAACTAAAGTATGCTTTGGCATCCTTCTGCTTCAAATACCTATGCTTATCACACTGTACTCATCCTAACAGAACATATACATCTTTCTTTTAGGAACTCCTTTCAATCCTGCCAATGCAGGCTGCAATTTTGAGGAAGATCTGTGTAATTTTTACCAAGATCACAAAGATGGCCCAGGATGGAGCAGAGTGAAAGTGAAGCGCAATGTGTATAGAGCAGGAGATCACACTACTGGGTTTGGTGAATCAAAACTGCTTTTTCCTAGAAGACTCAAATGATATATAAATGTTATATAAAAGGTTATATAAAGGTTAACCGGCTGTATCACTGTTCACTCTTTTAAAGAATATCACTGGCACAATGGTTAGCTTGCCTCAGTGCAACTCTCTGCCATTAAAAATCAGTGTTCACAGCTTGGTCCTGTCTGGACTGGAACTCTGGATGTGCTTCCCCATGTGTAAAGGAGGAAGGTCAGCTGTTGAATAGTCAGGCAGGACCGTAAATCAGACAATCTTCACTATACTGCTTTGTAGTTGCTGGAGGGATGAATCCACAAAAACATGCAAGTAAATGTAATAGTAGCTTAATGCATTGTTTTTACTATAGAAGAAAAGTGGCCTTTTAGCCCTTCTAGGCTTAGGATAGTGGGCATTTTTAAGGGAAAACTGAAGTATTGTGTAGTGAAACCACCTGGTGAAAAGACTGTTGATAAGTTCTGAGATTCGGACATCTCTTTGTTTAGAGTATTCAAGGTTATTAATTACATGTGCTGAAGTCTCACCTCTTTTTAGTTGGTGCAGGGAATAATAGGCCCTGTGCTATACCCTCCATTTTTTTGTCTCGCAGTTGTAATATTGAAACAGCTAGTTTTCCAGTGAGGCCAGCAGGCCAGGGAATTTTTCAGGGTAAATTTGATAAGTGGTTATTTCTGGTAACTTAGCCATGTGCCAGTTTAGCTAGAAGCAGACAGGATGCTTTTGGAAAAAACCTGTTATTTCCTGTCAGAGTGTGATAATCTATTTCTTGCCAGTTGGAACAGTTTTTATAACCCAAGTCTGATGCAATAACAGAATCTTCTTTAATAGGAAATCAGCTGTGCTAATAGAATATGAAGTACAATAATTATGCTGTCTTGCAGGTTATTACTTGATGGCAAACACAAAGTTTACATCACAGCCTGGGTACATTGGACGTCTGTATGGCCCGACCCTGCCAGGAAACTTGCAGTTTTGTCTGCGTTTTTATTATGCCTTATATGGGTTTTTCAAGATGAGTGGCACTCTTGCAGTTTATATCTTTGAGGAGAATCATGTTGTTCAAGAGAAAATCTGGTCTGTCTTGGACTCTCCAAAGGGAGTTTGGACTCAAGCTGAAATCTCCTTCAAAAAGCCTATGCCTTGCAAGGTAAGAGCCAACTCTTCAAATTGGCCAGATTCTGAGAGGAGATTTTCCTTGCCTTCTCTTCTCAGAACTCTTTGTTACACAGGGATTAATCCTAAGTGAGTTATACCTGCAAAGTGACTCAGTATTCCCCAGGCAGTACAGTGGTGTGTAGAATGTTTCCTCACAGCCTGGCTGCCATGGGAGCCCCGATGTAGGGGCTTTGTACCACGAGCAGGTACAAAGTTGCCCTGGTATCCTCAGCTGTAGTCACAGTATTGCTGGAGATTTCACCAGAGGAGCTCTAACAAAAGCCAGTTGTGTCTTGGTTTCTTGACATGCTCCACTATGTGAGTCACATCATCGTCATACTCAATTAGAGATTTTAATTAATCTAAAAAGTACTGGTAAGTTCTGGTCAAAATGGGGAGCTGATCCTACTTCCCTAAACTCAACTGCTGGCTAACAATATGAAACTAGAAGTCAGTGTAAATGAGAGCAATGGTCTTGAAGAATTTGCAGTGTTATGTTGGAGAGGTCATTACATTATCTCAGCAAGTTAATAACATATTGGTATTTGACATCACCTCCTGAGTAAGTCCTTAAGCCGTTTTAATTCCTCATCTCCACTCTTTTTACGAAGACTTTTACACAGATTTCTCTAAGTGCAACTTCTGTAGTGATCCTGATTTCTGTAATAGATTTTCACTATCAGTGAGTCATCTAAGGAGGACTAGACAGATCACTGTGTGTTCACCAGAGTGTGATAATATGATGAACATATGAATGGAAGCTTGACTTGCAACTCTTAATTATTTCTAAATTAAAGACAAATATCTTAAGCATTTTGTCCACTACAAACTAGTTTTTGAAATAACGGCAGTTACTGAGCATAAAAGTTCACCAAAAACCAGCTGCCTAACTGTGTTGAGGCAAATCCATATTTAAAATTTCAGTCCTACTTGTTGGCTAGTGTTTTCTGTCAGATACCTGATACCTTAAAGTTTCAATGGGATTTTTATTTACTTTATGCGTAAAACATAACAGAATTTATCATTCCCTTTCAACTGTTAAGAGAATAAAAAAAGAATTTTATTAGTGCCGAGTAAGTGCATACTAGAAAGGTTTCTCATATTATCATCCCAAGATATTTGGGGGAAAGTTAAAATGGCAAGCTTATAATTTACTTTTGTCATCTCCTGTTTAGGTATTTCTTTATTGCTTCTGGAAAGGTTTAGTAGCTTATGTATCATAATCAACTGTATGAGTAGTGATGACATCTGAGCATGACTGTTAAAACTAGTTGACAGCCTTGGAGGTTTTTTAGCATCAGACAGTTACATGGAAAATCTTTTCCAGCATGAAATTTGTGAAGAACAATTTTTGTTTTCCTAGAAGTCAGTATATCTAAAACAGTTGTGAAGAAGCTTGCTTCACTGCTTCTGAGCCTGAAGATGTGTAGGAGGGAGAGAAACACCATGCTCTGCATCATGGTTTATTGGCCTCTGGCAATTCTCAAAAACCTTCACTGAGTGCTTCAGGTCTTGTGAAAGTCTTATTTCCTGTGGAAGCAAGTTGCAAAATGTTTCTGTTGTGGAGGCATTCCTCAAATATCATAAAATGTGAGATTTATTGTGCTTTACAGAACTCAGCATGTGTTCAGCATACCATAATTCAGGCACCCCTTAGCCAAATAACTATGTATTTGGCAGGGGGCTCAGTTTATAAAGTCTTCCTTAGACAAATAGAAAAAAATCGGTGAAGTTCTGAAACATGTTAATATGGAAAAGTACATCAAGATATGTTTATAGATGAGAAGGTAGTATAAAAAAGACAAATATTGCTAACGTTTAAACATGTCTGCTTGAGGCAGAGGGTGAAAAGCTGGTGTAGTTACAGGGTGTCTGCTCATAATGTTCAGTAGTAGGCTCAAATGAAGTTGCACAGTGAACTTGATTCTGGCTTTTCCTTGCAAGCTCATGCCCAGCTCTTCAACCTTAATACTTCTAAAAGTCCGTTTGGGCTTTATTTTGTTTCTTCTTTTCCGAGACAGCAGAGGGAAATGAAGTATTACTATGTGGCGCTGTGTAAACACTCAGGTTAGTTATCTGTGAAGATGTGTCTGCCTAGCACCTAGTGAAATAGCTGGCAAGAAACACTCATTTCAATGTAGGGGGCAGTGGAGGTGCACCAGAGCTTGTTTTGGCTGATAGAAGGCAGTGGTGGGGACCAGCAAGTCAGGGATTACACTTCAGACTCCAGAGGGAGACAGGACTGAGAGACATGACAAAAGCTTGACCTCTCTTGTCCAGTCTCCTGCAACCTGTCCTTGTGTCTCTTGCGTCCTCACTGAGGCATCTTTATTTTATTTAACCTGTCCCATAGGCAACAAACCACCCCTCTACCCCCCACCCCAATCCTCATCTTACTCCCAGCTCTGGACAGTCCAGTTTTTTTTCCCTGTAATACTATTCATGTTCCGCTCTGTTTGCCCTGCTTGTCCCATTTCTTACAAACTTCAGTTTTTCAAAAACTAATGACTTGACAGAAAGTATGGTATTAGCATAAAGACCAGACTCTGACACTTTTCTGCTCCTACTCCAAAGCCTAGGAGTGCTCAAGCTTTTCACAGATTTTTTTTTGCTTAATAGGGGCAAAATAAACCCTTTTTCCTAGCCTTGTTCTCGGAAATGATGGAACTGTTTTGGATTAAATCTTCCAAAACAAGGCTGTAGCAAGGACCTAGCATGGAAAATCTGAGCTGAAATTATTGTGCCTTGGCAATGTTATAAGCAAGTGAAAAACAATCTTTTAGTGAAGAGAGGTGGTCTCAAAATAAGATAGGGCTGCCACCTTTCCTCTAATACAGATGTGGTGACTGATGTGTCTATTTTATTGTTTTCTGAGATGCATCATATGTAGACTTGGATGGTAAGAAGCTGTAGGCATGCACAGTAGTTTGGCTGAGCAGCTTCTTGGTTACCAGGTGTGACTTTTGGATTGGGTCAGCACCTGTGGGAACAGTAAACAGTCTCCTGGCAGTTCCTTAGCAGCCGGTCAAGTCAGCGATGCAGTCGTGTGTCCTGAAGGTCATAATGATTTTTCAGCCAGAAAACAATTGCTCTAAAATAACTGATTACCCACATCCTTCATCTTTCTTCTACTACAAATACTACTCTCAAAGCTTTGAAAACAATATAAAATCCATCTAATACGTTTTCATTTTGATAGCATATTTGTTTGCATCAGGACAATAAAAAGATGCAGATTTTCATCTCTTGGTTTCTGTAATGGTTTTTGCAAGTTCTTTTTGAATTAGCTAACTGCAGTCTGGCACAAGTTGATGGCTTGAGTTCTGTGAGCAGGAAATGTGAGGCTGGCCAGCTGGCTTTAATATGACACTTTGAAAATAAAATGTTGTAAAGGCTAGGCAGGTAGGATCCAGCTAAGCAAGTCATAAATGTCTATATATATATATACACATACATATATGTGTGTGTGTGTGTGTATGTGTGTGTGTGTGTGCACATACTGCAAATACATATGTTGATGATACTAGTGAGAAGGCAGGAAATTTAAAATCCTGATTTTTCAATTCGTACTTGCAGCACTGTCTCTTCTAGTTGATGTGAGTACCTATGATCCTATATACATACAGTGTACACTGATTTATACTGTACCCAGGGAATAAGTGTGAGAAGGAACAAATGAAAAAAATTCTAATATTTTTTATAATCACTTAAACCCTTTGTGGTTTATTGTATAAGCCTCTGGAAGGGCAGCACAAAAACCTAAATCTGAAATATGTAGATTATTTTCATTTGGTTGAATGTACTGATATTAATCTTCCATGCCAATACATGCAAAAATGTAAGAGCTAACTGAAAGAAAATTTTACATATAATTTCATCCTTGAGAAGCTCACATGAACTGTGAAGCAAGAATCTACATTTTAATATTGCGTGTGTGTGTATGTGGGTAAACACCACCATGGAAAGATATTTCTTTTGTGCAACTTCACAATGAAGTCCAAATACCTAGATTAAAATGAAGGTTTGACTTCAGTTGGGTCTGCTTATATCAATTCCGCTCATTTCTGCTAGATTTGGGTTACCATTCCGAAGCTCAGGCTTTTGAAAGTAAACATCTTGCATCATGCAAGCTTTTGCAATGTTACCTGATGATGTAGTGCTTGAATACTTCCCAAAGAGTTCATAATCAAATCCTCAGAAAGGTAACTGGTATAACAGTCCATCCTATTTCATCAGAGTAGCTGTGGCTGCATTTTTGGATTATCATTCCCTAAGTATTCTTTTCTTCCTCTTTGATGTTTTTTTGCTCAGTCTCTTTACTTGAGTTCATCTGCTTGCTTTCACTCATCCTCCATAACTAATTTTAGTTGCAATTGTGAGAAAGGAAAATCAAGTGACTGAGTGTTGCACTTGAATATTTAATATAATGTAATACAATACATGTAATATAATACATGTTTTAAAACAAAGAGAGGACTTTGTCAGAACAATTAAACACTGAGAAACTTCACTGCAAGATGCTGTGGAGACCAATAGTATACATACATTCTTACAAGGATTTAACAAGTTCATGGAAAATAGACCTCACAGTGACTGTAAACAAAGTGGTTCAGTTGTGACCTCCAGTTCAGCAAGTTCTTCAGCTTTTTTTTGGATTGGACATAATAGAAAAGCTTTAGGGCTGGTTTGTTTTTCATACTGTTTTCTGTAACTATCTATTATCACAACGCTGCATTCCTAGCACTTGATCTGAGTCTCTTTGGACCTTTTCTTCTCACATCATCACCATGGTGATCCTCAATGTTAAATTATTCTAGCATTTCTGTTTGCTGCTGAGAAATCTGTGTTTCCTGCTTGTCCACCAAAGTCATAGGTAAATGACTAAATTAATCTTGGATAAACTATGAAGTCCTAGATCCCTGTGATCAAGTCACTAGTATGAAAAACATAGTTCTCCAGTCAGGTGCCAGCTGGAGGAGGGTAGACACCCTCGTCTCCTCCTCCTCCCACCACCACCTCCTCCTCCTCCTCTGAAATTTGGTACTGTTCCAACAAAACCTTTATCAGTCTTCCCACAATAACGTAGCCACCCTAAAGAGGCTGAAATGAGCTGCAGTTTTATAGAACAGTCCTTCTGTCCTTCCTTCTCTTACCTCTAAAATCAGAAACTTCGTGAAGAACAGTCACCAGAAATGCCTGTCTGAAATAAGAATGGTAGGGCTTGGAAACAGTAGAGTAATGCTTGTGGAGTGTGAACCTCAGTTCCTGTGGTCCTTGAGACATGGTTATGGAAACAGCATACTGAAAACTGAAAAAGTTACTCAGGTCAGGAAGCAGTGCCGAAGTAGCTTGCATCTTCACTGTAGGTAAGCAAGGTAATGTGTTCCATGAAATATTACGTATCTCCTTTTGGTATCTCTGATACTTAACGGAAACTTTCCTTTTTTTTGCTCAGTTTCTTTTCTGGGTACTCTGTATTATGATGCTACACTACTACCTCATCTGACAAGATTGATTGGTCTAAAGGCAAGAACCTTTCTCTCTCATAAAAAGAGCCAAGGAAGCTGTTTGACTGCAATGAGGATAGAGCCCTTACAGGAGATTTGTGGAAATCTAGGAGGGTGGTGGGGGACAGATGAAAATATCAGTGTCCTGTATACATTTGTGTACAGGCAGTGTTCTCTTACTAGGCTGTGCAATCCAGCAAGAAGAGATGTAGGATAAACAGCCTGTGGCACTAGGTTATTCTGTTAGCTTTATGTTTCTCTTTCATTGTTTGTTTCTGCCCTTGGACAGGAAAGATTTTAAAAAATATTTGTTCAGCTGTCACAAGCTTATTACCAATGTTATCCAATTATTTATGTAGAAGCTTTCATATTACATTATTTTTCCCACAGAAGCTCGTTGTATTTACATGGCAAAAAATGGAACTTGTCTGGCGAGTGCCATTTTAAATCAATTAAATTTATATGACAGAAGTTTGCAGATACTGTAATTTTGGCTTAATATCTTACTTGTGTTCTTGATAAATGAGTTTCTGACTGTTTAAGCCAAAGAAATACAAGCCACTTAAAACCTAGTTCAGTTAAGCTCGTTATGAGTAATTTGGTCTACACTTATAACATCTGTATTGAACAGCCCTGAGACAGTCAGAATGGTTTTCCCATTCCTGGTGCTGGTGGTCAGTCCCTGGCTTACATGCTTCTATGGCTATTTATTTGCATAACTAGCTGAAAAGTCAGGCTCCTTGTCTTGTGAAAATATCTTGACTGCTTCTTTGTGTCAGGTCACACTTTTTTTTCTGGTGTTTAAATTATTTTTTGATTTTGTAATACTCAAAAAAAAGAGTTTTGTGTCACTGTGAGGAAGTTACAACAGCAGCTTCTCAGAAGAAAACACCTCAGACTCCACTATAACTTTAGGAAATTGAACTTTAAATGTGTCTAAGTGACAGACCGAGTTTTGTGTCTACACAGATTTACAGTGTGTCATTTAAACCTAGGAATATTCATTAGGATGGAACAAGATAAATTACCTTTCTGCAGAGGCATAGCTTGATTTTAAGTCACCAGATCGGGCCATTTTAATGTTTTTCTTCTGTTTGGCTGATCTGGCTCTCTAATTGAGCACGGTGTATACTTTCTGGGATAAACAAGGAGGAGAGAAAATACACAGAACATACAGGGATTCAAGGGAATCTTGTCTTCTTTTCTCCTGTTCTCAGTCCAAACCTCCAAACCTCTTATAACAAGCTTCCCCATTAGTCCTTCCTTATACTGGAGGTACCTTACTGCATGTCCTCCTACTACTACTGCTCTGAAAGCAGATTAACTTCATATGCATGTGAGTTTTAACTCACATTCTGCTTGTAGAGTCGCAGAGTGCTAAGGATGAGAAGTTCCTTCTACCTCACCCAGTATCTGCAGCACAACCCAGTGGTGTCTTGGCAGAAGCTTGTTAGACCAGCCGTTCTCATCTGGCATTGCTCATACCTGATGTCATCCAGGAAAAGTGCTAAGAAAGGATTATTGATACTCTGAGACTGAAGGCCATGACCACTGATTAAGCGCTGCAAAATAAACAAACCAGCTTCCATAAACTGGGGCAATGGTTTGGAAGGAAACTGATGCCCTAGCTGTGTCCTGTTATTGGAACAAAAAGAGACATGAGAGATATGTTTTATTTTTCAGTAACACAGGCAACAACTGGCTGCACTGGATAAGGTTTTTAGTTTAGCCTCCAAAATAGCATGCAAGTCCAGAAATATCTTTTACCTAGCTTCAAACAATCAGTATGTTGTTCATCTGCCATGCTTTATGACGAAAAAAGCTGAGCACAAAGAATCCCCTATTCTCTTCTCCAAGGCATGAGATAAAGCAATAAAATTTTATTTTGGAAAAATATTTTAATTCAAAACAAGAACAAATGCAAAGCATCATGAGATTAGTTCTGTTGAGACTGTAGGAAGGACTCAGAGATGTGACTAAGAGTGAAAATGAGTTGTTGAGTAAATCCAAGTTGACACAATTCTGGTAGGTAGAGTTCAAATACTCAAGTACTTCACTTTATGACAGAAAAGGATATCTAAAACAGAAGAAGAGTGAATAAATTTGACCTGTGAATAAAAATGTTCTAGTCCATTGCCTAAAACTAAACCAAGAATGTAACAACAAATAAGTTGAGGGGACTGTAACAATTTCAGTACATTTGCTATACCCTATACTGAAAACTCCGCGCTCTCAAGTAGAAGCTCCTGCACCCCATCCCTGTGAAAGTCTGCTCAAGGCAGTATGTCACTCAACACCACAAAAATCAAGTGGAAAGTTAGTGAAGCTTAAGCTACAGATGGCAAAGCTGAACAAGTTTACAAGTGTCACTGAATCAGATCAATCATTTGGTTGTGCAAAGAGTACTGGTTCAATGACCTTTGAGAGACCACAGTTATTGTTGTGATGCTTTTGAAATGGAGGGTTTTCTGCAGGATCCAATGGGTAGTTACACACCCTGTATGGAACAAATTATTGCAGTCTAAGAATAAAGAACTTAATCCTGCTCCCAGTGATGTCAATACAAAAGCATTGCTTAAAACATGATTCTACCGTGTGGAAATGCTGTTTCACAAACGAAGACTGACTTCACTCTTACATATGTGGTTTTCTGAAGATTCATGGATTTAGGGCTATAATATGTCTTTAGTTTATTACAAATGTTCACCAGAATGCATTTTTTAAAATTCTGGTGGATGATGTTCACCCAGTGTCAGTATCTTATTTTATGCTTATTTTGTGCATTTTTCCAAGAGATGCTACTGTTTTTAAAAGATTGCCCCTGTATCCTGACAATGAACTTGTAAAGTATGAAACAATTTTTGTCCTGTTAAACCTTGAGGCTAAGATACAGTTCTACAGTGGGAAGAAAAGAGAAAAAAAAAAATTTGTGGGGTTTGCGGCACTGTACGCTGAGCAGTTGTGTATTTTGTGCAGGAGCACTCCTCAAGTCCAGACCAGCAGCAGTTTACAAGACAGATAATCCGTAATAACCAAGATTCGTAGCACTGAATGGAAGAGTTTCAAAAATTGCTGCACACTGAGCAGCATAATGCATACATGCTTCAAAGTTTTTGGTGTAGTCATGTTCCAGGTTCTTTTATAAGCAGATGGGTTAATAAATACTATACAGCAAAGCAAACTGGCAAAATACCATGTAGGTACCATATCGAAGGTATTACCAAGCCTACTGGAAGAGAACATACTAAATAATGCTCTAACAACTTTTAAAAGCATTTTTGCGTCCACATGAAACTTGTCAGTCAGCATTTAACCTCAAATATGTAACTGAGGTGTTGTCCAGAATATTAAATGGCTGGAAGTGACACTAATCCATCTCCAATCACTAGCACAGACCTTAACACAAAGGAATTGTTTTGAAAAGCTCCTCCCAAATTATGATCATAACCCTAGTGGTCAGACAGATGGTTTGGAGTAGTTAGGCCAAGAAAACCGCCAGTAGTGTTTTCACAAAATAAACCTTAATGTGTGTTCTGTAATTCAAACAGATCTGTGTCAACCTTGGCAGAAGGGCAGCTGGGACTCTTACAGTTTCTTTAACATGTTATTTTGTTATCTCATGAGTGACTTGTATTTTTCATGGCAGAATTAATGTTTAGTCAAATCAAAGATCTTGGATGTTTTTATTAATCTTCACAAACTCAGATGAACACTGTGAATTAAGCTTAGCATTTCCAGTCTCCTGCTCTATGATATCATGGCATCGAGTCATTTATGAATAATACCATTTTGTGCAGTAGTTTCAGTACATCTCTATTATTCTTTCCTTTTTGCCACAGCCATTTCTCTTGCCCATCACTTTGCATTACTCTTTTAAATTTATTTTTCCATGGATAAAACCTCCTGGTTTTCAGGATAAGATAGCTGAGGATATATCAGTTGTTCATGTTGGGTATTGGGCAAGAAAAAACCACAACAACCTCAGTGAGTCATGTTTTCTCATAGACAAAAAAATACTCTGGTAAAATGGGAATTACATACAGACATACATAATTTGCCCATAAAAGTGAGAAAATGTTTTCTGTTGATTGAAAACATACATTTAGTCCCCACTGGAATTGACATTTCAGTCATTGGCAGAATGTGCCAAGACAAAGTGGATTCATTATTCCTGTTCTGTAGATTTCAAAATTATTTGTGCATTTGGAAAAAACACCAAAATTTCAGACTCTTAACAGTACCAGCTTTTGTACCTGAAATTTCCTTCCTGTATTGCAGGTTGTCTTTGTCAGCTGGTGTAAAAGCTTCTGGGATTGTGGACTTGTGGCACTGGATGATGTATCATTGAGCCTGGGAAGCTGCCAGGCTGCTGGTAAGACCAAGTGTATTTGTCATCCAACAGCTGCTGTCCTTTTGAGTATGAGTTCATCATACACCTTCATTTTCCAAACCTATCCTACAGCTGCCTTCATCCCGTTGTGGTTTCTTGTCTTTTCTTTTTTCCCAGTAAGTATTGCATAAATCTTATTTTTTAAGATCCAAACATCCAGTGAGGACCAGTTTTTGCTCACAAGGGCACCAGCTAGCTCCTAATAAATTTCAGTGACTCCAGAGCAGTTGTATATGGGTGAATGGTCCTTTGAGGGCATTAAAATTTAAAATAAACCCACAATCCAACTGAGTGAAAAGTTTTCAAATCGTCTTTAAGAAGCCAGGAAAGGACCCAAAAGCAGTATTTTTCAAAACACAGCATTATTTTTTTAGTCCAGAAGTACAGTTGTGCAAGGCCAAGACACAGCCTTACCTGAGCTGCAGTTCCTTAATGAAGACAGAGAAGAACAGTCCAAGACTTCTTCTGTAGTGGAAGGAACTGAATGGTTTTCAGCAAGACTTTACCCTCTGACATGCACAGGCTAACCTCTCCAAACCCACCAAACTCCCTCTTCTGTGGCTTTTTGAGGTTTGACAATAGACCAATTGTATCCTAATTTAGAAAACATTCTCATGAGGCGGGCACAATCTGCAATCCCATTCTTTGGAATAAAACCATGCCTTTCCAATGGTCCTAATAGCTTTTTCATGACCTCTTTAGACTGGATTTCGTGCATTCAGGCTTTACGAAACAGAGAAAAGTCACATGTACAAAACAAGATGCCATTTTTCTGAAGTATTTCCAACAGTTGTCTGTTTTGCCTTGCTGTAATTCGTAAGTAATTGGAAAAGGAACCAAAGGTGCAGAACTGGTATATGGGTGTGTAGTCATGCCATGGCTTGGCTTGTCTCTGATGGCAGCAAAACAAATGCCTGAAAAATGCCCCAGAGGTATCAAGGCTTCCTCCTCCTCTTCAAAAGGCAGAGGCAGCTCAGAGTATCTACTTCTGAATGACAAATTCAGATTACAGCAGAAGACCTGACGGAATTGCATTCTGGCATGCACCTGAATTATATCACCTTTTGTATGATCTAATAGAATTAAAATAATGAAAATACTCTAGTAATTGCAGCTCTGTAGTCTGTTGTAGGCTGCAGTAGAATCTGGTGCCAAGGGAACAGAGGAGAGCTAAATGTGGCATTTGATTTCAGATCACAGAAACACCAATCTTTGATAAGTCTCATTTCTTATGGACGTTATATATGCTGGAACTTATTAATCTGCTTGGGGTGCCAAAACAGTGAAGAAAATTATATTGGTAATTCTATAAGAGAGCCTGTTACAGAATCACAGAATTGCTAAGGTTAGAAAAGACCTCTAAGATCACTGAGTCCAACCATTAAAACCAAAAGACCTCATAAGATCATCTGGTCCAAACCATTATTGTGAGATCAATAAACTGTTTTAAAGAATCCTAGTACATGTCACTGAGCTAGACCAGGGCACAGATTTTCCAAAGATGTGAAGAAAATTTAATTGAATTTTATACTACAGGTATAAAAGCTACTTTTGAAGGTAGCTTGTGACTATTGTAAGCATTGCTAGGTAGCTATAATTGATGTCACTAGGTGAGGAAATGCATTACTTGTGTTATCCTTCCATATATCAGTCTAATAGTTTTTGAAGTTTTAAACTATGTCCTCTCCTTACAGATTTATTGCTGCCCAGTCCTGGAGAATGCACTTTTGAAAAAGATGAGTGTGTGTTTACCCAGAAAAAGAGAGGTCGTGGGAGCTGGCACAGGAAGAGGGGTCCAACTCCCACTTCTTACACTGGACCGAAAGGAGACCACACTACTGGGGTGGGTGAGTTAAGTTCCACATTGAACTTTCAGAACAGAGATTGACAGTTAATAAAAAATACTAATTAAATATTTAAAATGATAACCCAGAAGATAGAGAAAGTTTTTACTCTTCTGTTCAGAAAAGTTACTAATCAAGTGAAGTAAGCACATTCCACAGGGACTCATGAGTGGTTTTGAGAATGTGACATTTAATCTGAATTATCTGCAGGCCATATAGATAACTTGGTTATCATGTCCCAAAGTAGCCTTTTCCTTGGGAAATAAAAGAAGAGGATGACTCTCCAGACCCAACAGAAAAAGCTCCTTCCAAACTTCCAGCTTATGTGAATATTCCCTGAAACTGACTTTAGCCCTATTTTCAGTTTATGTGGGTCACTAAGTAGGCTGGGATGTGAGGCTGATGAGCTTGACTTTAGAACTGAGAGCCTTTTAAACCTGGTCTGTGACAATGATTATTCCTTAGTTCATCTCTTAGCAGCAAGCTGTGCAAGTGGTTGGGATCTCTTCTGCATGAACATCTTTGATTTCAAACTTGAAAGAAAACATGAAGAATAAAAGAGATCCCACAAGCCCTTTGTCTTGAAAATCTGCTCCACAAGCTCACCAGTGTAAGTTCAAGTATTTAGGCAGGTGGGACCCCCATTAGCATGAGCGCACAGAAAATGGCATCACCACCAACCATTGCCTAAAGTGTACCCTCAGGTGTACATGCAGCTGTCTTGGAATTCCAATGAATCAATCTCTGTCAGAGTGCAATTCCTGGTGTAAGAGCAGCTATGGTTTTGTATTCTTTTCTGTGGCTACGTATTTCAACAGATATAACCAAGTTTTTAAGGGCTCAAGCCATTAACTGGTAGAAGGCAAATTCATATGCCCCTCATTCCATCATTCAATTATCACCAGCTGGAGCAAACTGAGGTGTGTCAGAAGACTGAGGAGCATCCCCATGTCCGCATATCTGCTGCATAAGGCAGCTGTTCTGTTCTGAGATGAATGCTCTGCCAGCAGACGGTGAACTCAGATAATGCAGCAACTCTTCATGCAGTCCCAATGCTCCCTTTTTGTGGTGTTACCTGGCTGGCTGTCAACACAAGTCCTGGGGGTGAGATTGCCTTCAGAGGGAAAGGGAATTCCTGAGGATCGGTGAGAAAGGCAGAATGCTGAGAGCAGCAATAGCACCCAGTGGGTGCTTGAGAGTCTCTTGTGATACTCAGGAGTCCTATTTTCTGAGGCTCACAAAGCAATGTAGATTATGTACAGCTGCAGGTCCATAATATATCCCAACATAATGTATCCTACTTTGCTAATATTTACTTGTATATCTTTTTAAGGATACTACATGTATATAGAGGCATCTAACATGGTCTATGGACAGAGAGCATACCTGGTTTCAAGATCACTAAGAGGGATATCTGGAAAACAGTGCCTGACATTTTTCTATCATATGTATGGAGCTGGTACCGGACTATTAAGTGTTTATCTAAAAAAGGAAGGGGATGAAGAAGAGATTCCTTTGTGGAGGAGGACAGGGGAGCAAAGCATCTCATGGCTAAGGGGACTGATAGAATATGAAAGTGATACAAACTACCAGGTAAGAAAAACAAGCAAGAAGCAGTCGAATTGGAATACTGAAGTGAACTATGTGCTAGAATCCAAGTATTTTGTTGTTTAAAAAAAAAAAAAAAGTTAAAATGTAGGTGGCATTGAATGGACACCTGCAGAACATGAAATAATGTAATTTTTTACAAATGAAGTTAGGGAGGGATTTATTAAAGATGTGAATAGGTTGCAAGTAGGAAAATAGTCACTAATTCAAAATATTTTTAAAGTATTTAAATGCTATTTTAAAGTATTTAAACACCATCATTTTTTGTCAGTAGTGGTAGGGGTTTTTCAAGATCCCTTGTGCAATTTCTTTTCCTTTAGCTGTCTGTAGCCCTATCTAGATTTGACACATGTCAGCTTCTTGTAGGGTGGTCTTTCTAAGGGGTCACCAAGGAGAAGGGATGATGCAAAGCCAGAGGTCTGTCTAAGGAAAGGGAG
>VZRV01000955.1:276740-342055 GCA_013398115.1 Falcunculus frontatus
AAGGCAGGGGAGGGGAAGGGAGGGGAGGGGAGGGGAGGGAAGAAAGGGTATCCCTTGAATAGGTTGCATGGCTATTTTTTTTTTGGTCCTTCCACCGGTGGGATTCATGAGAAGTTGTGTCTTTACAGATAATTTTTGAGGCAATCCGCGGTGTGTCAATAAGAAGTGACACTGCTATTGACGATATTCTGTTCCAGGCAGGACCCTGTTTGGGTAAGTTTCAACATACTTTGTAAGAGACACCTGGCAATTCACAGTGCTCGTTTGTAATTGTTTATAATTAGGTGGGTGATACTTCTTCCCTTGAGTCCCCATTCAGTGGATTTGAATTTAGTATCAGGCTGCTGGCTTAGTGCAAACTTTTACTCTCTAATAGGATGTGAGGTCATCCTCAGAATCTCAACTAGTAAAGTGGCTGCAACACTTTCTAAAAACCACATGACAGTCCCATTTAAATCCAGCATGTTAATTACATTCTGCTGTAAATATTCTTATGTATGACAATAATACCAATAATTACAATATTTTTTCATTCTTTATATTCCAGAAGTGGAAGAAATTCAGTTCTCATCAGGCTATCCTGACAGCTTAAATGAAATTGAGTATTAAATACAGTCTGCTGAAAGGAATGAAGCACATAGAAGAATTATATGTGAGAAACTGCACAAACTGCCTATTTTAAAATATGTTTTAAGTAAATACTGGACTGGTTTGAATACACACCAATACACAGGAAGAACTTGGAGCACTCATGTTCCTCGCCTTTTCAATGATATTATTGACTCAGGGCTTCTTAGACCATAATTTTTTGATATTATTTCCTCTTTTGCATGAGGTATCAGTTATTACATAAAGGCTTCCCATTTTGCACAGATCATTAATTTTTAATTTTTTTAACGTTTCTGGTATATAAGTAAAAAGAGGAAATTCAAGTTGCACAATTGAAGTCCAATATTGTGTTATCTTATATCTGCATTCAATGAATGTTTTGTGTTGGGGATAGAATGGATTTTTGTTAAGAAAACCATAAATGTTTTGAAATAACAAAGAAAATAGTGTTAGCTACTAGTATTATCCTACAGGTTAAGTGCAATTATTCACAATGACAAATCTCTCTGGGAAACTTAATACTCTGCTGGCAATTTTTTGTGATAATGTATTATTTTACTATAACAAATATATTTGTCAATAACAAACTCACTTCTAGTGTTCAGTATAATTCAGCATAAGATGCTGGCCTGTGGAATTATATGAAATGAAACACTTTAAAGCCGTATGTTTTCTGGGATGAAAGTCTTGTTTGTTTTTTATTAAATAAGTTTGTACACTCACAGAGAATGCACTTACACTTTGCCCAACTACAGATATCTTGCATTTATATTAATAGGAAATTGAATTCACACATCTTCTTAGTTTTTAAGATTTTATGTATGTGTGTAAGGGGTTTTTTTTGAAATTACTATAACTTCCTAATAAAATGTAACTTTGAGTATCATCTTATTGCTCTGCTCTAGATTTCATACTAATCAGTGTGAGGAGAAAGAACTGACGTACTAAAGAAGCCTGAATTCATTATTTTGAACATGAAGAGAATGAAATGTGTGGGTCACATCACCTAATAAAGCTAACAGAAAGCAATCTGAACTGCCGCAAGAAGTTGTGTACTGAGTGGCAGAAATTATTCTTACAGCCACCGTATTCTGCTCCTTTCAGAACTAAGCTTAAGCTTTTCCTAACACCTTATAAGGATCCACAGCACTTGGGATGATCTAGGCCCTTGACTCTTTAGTAAATTTTTAGTTTGGTGACAGAAACAATTGAAGAGATTGTTCAATGCAATACATTCAATACTCATGTATTTATTTAACCACACAGATTGATGCCGTTTATGGTTTCCTAGAGACTGAGGAAGAGCCAAAAGGAATTGATACCTTATCTGCCTATCCTAGATACTTACAGTCTCCCTAGGCAGCTGCTTATGAACACATCACTCTTGCTATTATTCAAAAATGAAAGCAAACAGACATAATGGACTGTTTCCTATAAATCAATACAATTTTACAGTTGTTCTGTTAAGTGCATGCTTTGGTATCAATATTCAGCTCAAATTATCTAAGTAGAAAACAAGTGAAGATGAAGTGCTTAAAATAACCAGGCTTGGTGGATCTCTGTATGTAAATGAAATGAAGCATGAAGTACAACTGTTAAGCTGCTATCTCTAAAGATTTGTGCAAATCTACTTCACTCCATCAAAGTAATCAGATTTAGCCTGATAGAATAAAAACGTAAGTGAAGGACTCTGACCTGCTCTCCACTGAGTGTTTTCTAGGGACCTCAGTGCTACAGGGATTTTATCAGTATCTTTGATGGAAGTATTTATCCACAAGATGTGAGGCATTGTCCTAACTTGGCGGGGGGGAGAAGAGAAAAGGGAAAAAAACCAACAAACAAAAAAAAGGAATAAAAGCGCACGGGTGCACACACACACGAAACCAAACAAAAACAAAACACCAAAAACCAAAACCAACAAAAAACCATCTAAATTCTGCCTTAAGTGGGGAACATCACTTTTCCAACCATTTTTGCTGCAGGAATTAAAGAACAGAGGGGGAATTTGAAAGGTGGTTTTCATTTACTTTGGTGTCTGCTGAATATCAGTTTATAGAATAGGAAATTCACAGACTAGTAAAAGAATGGCTACAAAACATTTGAAAACTGGGTAAGGTGCATTAAGATTTCTCTGCTGGCAAACTTCAGTTTTATGGTGAGATTAAAAAAAATATTCTATCAGCTCTGTCCAAATGGGAAACTTCATGCAATTAATTTCTGTCCCGGATCCATTTTTATTTACTATTTTTTCTTTTCTTCACTGCTGCAGTAGCTGTACCAGGACCACAGCAGGGCAAAGAGCAGTTCTAATGAGACTTGCCATACCAGGCCTGTTTAATGCCTGAAAATTTCTTCAAAAACTACTGAAGAACTTAAAAGTAATTGCTTTGATCCCAGTTGTGTCACAATCTGTAAAATAAAAATGAAAAAGAAACCTTGAAAAGCAGCTGTAACACCCCAAGCAGTAATGGGCTTGTATTTGATTGCTTTAATGTAGCTTAGTGCTGGAACTCAAGTTGTCCTGAGATCAGTGGAAAGCCCTTTTACTGTCTTCCTGTTTAATATTGGCTTTATTCTTTAAATATTGTCCCATTAGTTTTCATTTTATCCTTATCCTTATTAATTTTCATAAAGAGGACCACATTCAGATCTCAGTTGCACCAATAGAAATCCAGAATAACAACATAAAATATCACTGTTATTCTGTCTTTATTAAGTAAATGAAATGGTATTCTGACTGTGGTGCCACACAAAAATAAACCTAATTATAAACTTACTTTACAATCATGAAGATTCACAAAGACAGCTCAAGCCAAGCACTAAAAGACCTGGTATTTTATCCACCTGGATGTGAACAGAGCTTGTGGGTGTGACTGTCCTCACTCAGGAGACCCACAGCTCTGAAGGAACGGTGGTGTAAGGGCAAAGGCTGGAAAGAGCATGCTTCTCCTGCAACGTGAGAGACACAATGAGTCCTGTTCTACCTATCACATTTTGAAAAAGAGAAAACCTGACTCTCATCTCACCTCAATCAAAACACGAGCCGTCTGTTGTGGTACATTCCCCTGCCACACTCTTCAGTCTGGGCCACCCGGGAATTGTCCTTAGGCCCCAGCCTTGATTTATGGCTCCTGGGAGTTAAGCTCACACTTGAGCTTACCAGAAACAGCCGGGAACTTCTACTGCCAAACCAGCTCCTGTTGCCTGACAGGCAGTCTTGGAACGTTATTTGCCTGAACCATTACCCTAAATGACGGAATCACAGAGTTGTTAGGGTTGGAAGGGAGCTCTGGAAATCATCCAGCCCAACCAGCCCTGCCAAGGCAGAGTCACCTACAGCAAGTGACACAGGAATGTGCACAGGTGGGGTTCAAATGCCTCCAGAGAGGGAGACTCCACAACCTCCAGGGGAAGCCTGTTCCAGTGCTCTGCCACCCTCAGTGTAAAGAAGTCCTTCTCATGTTGAGGAGGAACCTCTTGAATTTTAGTTTATGGCCATTGCTCCTCGTCCTCTCTCAGGGCACCACTGAAGAGTCTAGCACCATCTTCTTGGCAACCGCCTTTGAGATAGTCGTATGCATTAATGAGACTCCTTCTCAGTCTTCTCCAGACTAAACACGCCCAGCTGCTCATAACGTTGTAAACATACGCAGGAAATGTAGCGATGAATGGAACGTACCGGCAGCGGAACGCGGGGCTCGGAACCAAACCAAACCAAACCAAACCAAACCAAACCAAACCAAACCAAACCAGCCCAGCCCAGCCCAGCCCAGCCCAGCCAAGCTTGGCTGGCTTGAACCCAGGCAGGCACAGCCAAGCTTGGGGTTTTTGCTTCCATTCAGNCAGCAACAACGGCCGTAACGCCCCGCCCCGCTCGCGTCACGCCCCGCCAGCCAATGGGCGCCGACGTCTCGCTCTTCGGGCCAATGAGAAGGTCCAGGGCGGCTCGGTCCCGCCCCCTCAGCGCTGAGCGCGCGGAGCGGGCCCGGGCCCGGCCCCCAGGAGGAAGGAGGGCTGGGGTTGGGGGGAACATGGCGGCGGCGCGGCAAAAGGGGAAAGCCATCAGGAAGTCTGGGAAGGGTGGTGAGTCCCAGTCTCCCTTCGTCCTGGGCTCCATCGTCAGGATCTTCATGGAGAACTTTCTGTGAGTCAGCGGGGGGCGTTTCTCCTCCCTTGAGCGGCCGCGGCCTGCCCCTTCCGCCCCGCTGTAGAGGGGCCGAAGCAATAGAGCGGGGTCTCCGCGGATGCCGGGGGTTATGGGGCCTGGAGGAGGGAGCGCGGGAACCGGTGTTCCCTGTTGCTCGGATTGGGGAGCTCGGAGACACTGCTGTGTGGGTTACGAATGCCAGGGGTTGTCGGCGCAGTTTCGCTTTCCGGGGGGCGCGTTCGCCGGTGCCGGCCCGCCTTCCCCAGAGGTGATGGTTCCTGTTGGCCGTGCAGCCTCTGCGTGCTCTTTGTCTCTCAGGTAGCTGGCTGCCAAGCAGTGGAGAAGGAGAGACTGCAGATGATGCTCAGAGGGCAGTGGGGACAGGCCTTGAGACGCATTAGGATGAAGTGTCTGTGGTCTTTGTACGTGTTTTTGCCAGCTGCTATGTACTGCGAATACCATTCTTTTTGGACGTATTGTGGTTACCAGCAAAAGTTGTCAGGCCGTTTTCTTACGGCTTCATGCCAGCCTTGAAAACATTCAGTAGTGTAGTGCCTGAGTCACGTGTTAGATGTTAATTGAATCTCCAAAGAGAGTAGTTTAAATCCTCATTAAGGGTTCAGATACCTTCTCTTCCACAACTATATGGTTTATAACATTGTGTTGCCGTTAACTGCTTTGTACTCCTGCTTTGGTGGTAGTGTTTCAGCTCCTTTCTGTGTTTGGCACAGTGCAGGAATAGAACATCAAATGATACAATTGTTTATAAATTTAGGGTGTTAATTTGATATGAGTTTGCATGGGTTGGTTGGTTTTTTTCCCGTAGTTACTATTGCAGTAGGCATGCTGGATGCACATGATGAAAGATGTCTAATGGAGTTGAGTTAGAAAAAAACCAAACACTAAGGACGGGCTGATACTGTAACTGAAGAAAGCTACTGCATGATCAATTTTCTGTCTTCTTTTTGATGCATAAAATAAAATGGTGCCCTAGTAAGTTCAGTAAAAATTGTCGTCATGTTACTGGATTTCATTCTTTATAGTCACTGCTTTTAAAGAAAGTTGTAGTGAGTACTCTGGCTGTTGGGAATGTATTTCACACCATTTCACTGAAATGTTAATTTTCATTCTTGAGACTTTCTTACAAAACAGTATTTCAGGATTGAGTCTAGATGAGGTCATTGTATCTGTTAATAAAATCATGAAGTGTTTCTAAGCAAGTTCCTTTTTTTTTTTTTTAAAGGTAACAGAGTGTTTTAAAATTCAAAAACTTGCTGTGTTTTCCAGAACATACACTGTCTGTGAAGTACATCCAGGGCCCAACCTGAATGTGGTTCTAGGTGCTAATGGCACAGGCAAGTCAAGCATTGTTTGTGCCATCTGCCTGGGACTGGCTGGAAAACCTTCTTTCCTAGGGCGAGCTGATAAGGTAACTATGAGCTTTTGTGATTTTCATGATTAATCTGAATTTAATTCAGAGCACTGTCCAGCAGAAGATGGGGGGGAAGGACTATCTTCCTTGATTTGCTTTACTTTTATAAAAAGTAAGATGTTCAAATTGAAGAGTAACCTGGTCCAAAGACAAAGGGGGGTTGTCTTAATTAACTACTTGCTGTCTTGTACAAGTTATGAAATGGAAACACCTGAATTGTAGTGCAGCCTGAGTGGACTAGAGTTTTTATCTGAAGATGGCTAAGCATCCATAGTGGGGTAGAAAAATGCCACTTAATGGCCTAAAGACATTTGATAGAATCAACTGCAGGAGAAATAGACAAAGTCTAAAATAAATACCCAAACACGTAGTACCTGTAGAAATAATATGTTCCTGCTGTGTCTTGAGAATTCAACTAAAAGCATGGAGGCACTGATCTTTGATTTAAATGGAATTTGGATTGCTCTACACTTTTCACTTTTTACTTTAAAGATATCGTGCATTGACACTGTAGTAGGAAGTTTATATTTTTAAATTTTCAGAGTTTTGCATTTGCTTTCTTGGATATTCTCATTGGATGCAGCTTATCTGTCTAGGTTTGGAGCAATGAATCTGGGTTCCAAAATGATTGCACATATTCTCTTCTAGCGGCTCAGTCATAAGCAAAAGTGAATATGGGAGTTGACTGCATGGCAGTGCTGTGTGTTGGTATTTCTCTTTACTTTTCATGATTTATTTTCATACTATTATAATTTACAGTTCTAGTGCAGATATTTGGCAGTGTCTTTTCAGTTGTCTTGTCTTCGTTCCCCAAATTTGTGAGAACTTCTTCCTGTCTGTGAGTCTGCTGATTGTAATTTGTTCTGTTTTGAAGGCCGAAGTTGATCAGAAGTTGTTAACTTGTGGAGGAAATTCTAATGCTGCTTGTGGAGGATAATAGTGTCTTCCTGTATTTTTAGTTGGTGCTTTATTTTGCTTTCAATTGTAAAATTTCAGTAAAATATGTGTTACAGCAGCTCTATATGTTCTTGTAAAATAATACATTTTAATATACTGTTATTTTGCAATAACAACTTGTAAATTAATTTTGTAGATCGGTCTCTTTGTGAAGCAGGGGTGCATGAAAGGCGTAGTGGAAATTGAACTGTAAGTAGTAAAACTATTTCATGATGCACTTTTAATCGGATCATTTCCCCACACAGTCATTCACAAAGTTGTGAGAAAAAAATTTGGTTTACAGAGGTCTGTCTTTAAACTGGTGTTTTAATTTCTCCTTTTTTAATTCCCCCGGACTTCAGATTATTAAGTTTAAATAATTATCACACAAGAAATAAACAGTGATGGCCACACTTGATCTTGCTTTCTGAAGCATTTCACCTTGTCTTTATGTACAAAAACTGTATAGGTAAAGATTGTTGTAAATGGTGTGTTTAGCTTTTGATTATATTTAAGGTTCAGATTATTTAAATTTAGTCAGTACTGCCATCACTATGTGGTGGTTGGAATTCTTTTTATTGAAGAAAAAAAAGACAAAAGTCTTAAGTTTTAAAACAAATTGCTCTGCCTTCACTTTCTTATACTGGTAGTGCTGGTATGAGGGGCTTCCCTACATCCTCACTGAAAACATCACATACTGATTAAAAAAAAGTAAAAACAAAGATCTGACTCATTCCACGTAATGCAGTCTTGTAGGTAAGCTGTTGCAAAACAGAGCAACTGGAAATCATTTGGACTGTAAAATTCCATTAGTAGCTTCTGACATAGGGCAATATTACATGCTATGGCACAGGTGATTTTTTAATAAGCCTTAACCTGGTCTGTTTGCCTGAATGAAACTGAAAATAGAGATAGTCAACTGATTCATAGCCTGTGTTAATTTGTATGACAATTGGCCACCCTGATCAGATTCCCTAAAAAGAAAATTTTATTGAAGAAAAATACCACAGCAGGCCTTGGAAAAAGTTCTGACCATTTTCATTGTTGTGGGAGTGATCAAGTAAGACCTTTAGAAATTGGCCAGGCAATGTGTTCAGGAGGTAGGATGTCCTTCAGGTAGATGTTGTGATTGTTTTAACATAGATATATCCCAATGTTACTTGAAAGTCTGGAAAGAATCTTCCAGTGTGTGAAGACTTAGCATTTCATGGCTCGTTAGACCCAGCATGTCATGGTTGCAATGTAGTTGAGTCTTGGTCTGATTGGTAGAAAATATTTAAATACAACATCTGGGCTGGGAGACCAATGATGCAGAAGATTGGTTTTTTGACAGGAACTAAAATTTGAAGTTCTATAGGCATATATTGCCTTTGTTGAATTTGGCCCTTGAAATGTAGCTAAACCCAAGTTATGGTAGTAAAAAGATGCTAATTTAGTGAAAGAAAGGAGCATGGCTTTGTAGGTCTTTTGAAGGAAGTCTGATAAATTAAAATGATGTGGTGTAGGAAGTAATAATTCAGTAATCAAGAAATAGGATCATATCCCTATGGCAGTTGGTCCAAACACTGGCAGCAGATGTATACTCAGTTTACACTGACCTCTATTCTTAAGTCTGCTGAGGTACATGGCCACTCTACAAGCCTATATTCTCCATTCTTAACAGTGTGCTTAACAGGCACGAGATGATTTCTAAATCAAAATGGTAAACCAAAATTCCAGGAGTTTGACCTACTTCTTATTGCTTCATCTTAACCAAACGAAATTTTTGAAAACAGGTATTGAGCTAGAAAACTAAATGGCAATTAATGTGTCTTTACTGGTTTTTTAAAGCAGGAAATGAAAATAAATTAATTTTTTTTGTGCTGTATGCTATTTTTATTTTCAAATGGAATATATATACACAGCTTATTGATGTATTTCTGTACACTAACACTTAAAGACGTACTCCACCTCCTTCACACCAATTTTAAAACTTAGTGAATCTCAAACAAATTACACTTTTATAGGAACTGTTCACATGTGTAACAGCTTCTAAGTGTTTAGAAGTGTTCTAAGTGTTTCATACATTCAGCATGAGCATCTCATTTATATAAGTAACTTCTGAGTTAAGATTTGCAGATATTCTTGATGTTTCCCGTGTGAGTTTAATTCATCACTGAAGTACTGGATTTTTCTGAATCATGAAAATGAGAATCTGATGGTTCTGTCCAGTTAATTTAGATTAAATATTTAGTTGTTTATAAAGTCTAATAATACTTTGACCCTTGGTAACCTTTGAAAGTATAACATTTTCCAGATATTCTTGAAAGTGTAAACACTTCTTTGTATTAATCAGGTTCAAGTCACCAGACAATATTGTTATCACACGTGAGATTTATGTGGTGAACAATGCATCAGTGTGGTTTATCAACAGAAAGCCAGCAACCCTGAAAACAGTAGAAGAACAGATTGCAGCCTTAAACATCCAGGTGGACAATTTGTGCCAGTTTCTTCCTCAGGTATGAATTAATTTTGCAAGACAGTGAGTGCAAATGGAGTACTGTACTTTGAGAGGATTTTGTTCCTGGTTAGCTGTAGCAGCACTTCAGCTAGTTCAGTGGGACAGCACAAAGAGCAAGAGGGATGAGGCAGCCATGCTGGTGTGATGGTGAAAGAAAAGAGGAGCTGTGTGATGTTCTAAGCTCACTAACTGGACAGTTTTGTACCTGTTGACTCTTAAAGGAAAGATGCTGATGTTCCCTGTCTTGGTGTTCAAATAGTAGCACTTGCTAATAGAGCCTTTCTGGTAAGGTCAGCAGTTTCTTGAGGAGAGGGCTTAAGAATGTATAGGATTGAATTATGCAAGAGTAGAACCATCCTAATGGAAAATAAGTCTTAAAGGAGAGAGAATATTAAGAATACTACTGTCAGTTTCCGTATTTGAATCCATGTTCAAGCAGGTCAGGATTCCTGTGCACGTAGCTAAGTTACCTCACATTGGACCTTAAAGTTTTGACAGGTTCCTTCCCAGTTTGTGTAGATCATCAGGAGTGATAGTAAAAGGAAACCTTATCAGAGCCTAGCCATGGGGTTATTGTTGAATTCAAGAAGACACGCAGAGAAAAGCATTAAAGTTTAGAAAGCTAGTACTGCAGAAACAAAAATATGCCAGGTGTGTGAGGGTTCATTTTCACTTATATACCGTAAGTTCAGAACTTTCAGCATAGTTTGGTAACATAACTTTGTGTTTAAAATGACCTTTTCTCTTTAGTACATAAATGTCAGTTCAGTCAATATTGCTGTGTTGATAGTTCTGTTTTATTTGTTCTCTCCCTATGTATTAACAGCAAGCACACTTCTTGAGTCAATCTTGGCTTTGAGCTGTTCTTCTGCCTTTGACAGCAATACTTCCTAACAGCCTTGGCTGCCGGCTTTAGTAATAACTTCTACGTGGCTTAGCTTTCGAGTTTGCCATAGTATTTATACTGCAAGGGTGTAGCTTCAGCAGCCTGAGAACAAATGCTTCTGAGAGTTTGGTTGCTACTCTATGACATAGTCATTAACTATGCCGGAGCTATTTAGCATAGAACTGTAAGTCAGGTGATGCTTGTGAGAAGTATGCTGTAGTGTATAAATCCAGTATTACTCTATTGCACTGTGTTTTTATAACTTCTTTAAATTTCATAGGACAAAGTTGGAGAGTTTACCAAACTGAGTAAGACTGAGTTGCTCGAAGCCACTGAAAAATCCATTGGTTCTCCAGAAATGTACCAGTTTCATTGTGAACTGAAAAATTTCAGGGAAAAGGAAAGAGAACTGGAGGTAAATACTCACTTTAGAGAGCAGCGAATGTAGGAAAAGTGAAATAAATTTTACCCATACACGTTACAGAATTAGAAGGTGCTATTTATTTACAAAGTCTGTGGTAAGTTGATTTTGTCAAATAATGCTCATCATCTCTCAGAACTCATTCACCCTGGCACTGACATGCTCGTAAGTATAAAGACATGTGTGCAAATGGTCTGGACACAAAAGACGAAGGATGGCTGTTGTCGGGTACTCCTTGCTTCTCTGGGATTTTTTTTGACTGGCAACAACTTTCCTAGACAGATCTTTATGTCTTTGTAAGTCATTGGATATTACAGCATGGTCCATTGCTTTACTGTTGCTCACTTCCTTGAAAACAAAGGGACAGACAAAAAGGAAAAGGAACAGTGTTTGGGAACAATGTCTGTCCTTAGCCATACAGGCCATTCTTCTAATCCTTTGTTCTGTTTTTATCATTTTGGATGGTTCCCCTCTAGTTACTGCTGCACTAAAATGTCTCCTCTAGTGTGAAATTTCTGCTTTAATGTACAGGTTATGTGTAGACTATTTTCTGAGAAGAGTTTTCACAAAGTAGATACTATAAAATGTGAAAATATATGTTACAGAACCTGTGCAGAGAAAAAACCACCTCATTGGAGAAAATGAAACAGAGGGTTGAACGGTACAAGCAAGATGTTGACAGATACCATGAGTGCAAGCGCCATGTAGACTTAATAGAGATGCTTGAAAGAAAAAGGCCGTGGGTGGTAAGTTTCATTTCCAGTGTTTTTCTCACCTAACCATTTTCCGTAAGATAGTGTAATTAGAAATAGGCCAGAAGTTGCTTTAGAAGAAGTGTGACCGAAGTAATTTGAATATCATTACAGTTGCTCAGTGCACACAGGCCAGGTCTTGAAATTCTGTTCTCGGCCTACCTGTGATGTTTGCTTACATACCCAGCTGTACTGAATAAATTGCTTCAGAAGTAGTTCAGGTAGTTACTGCAGGCTTCGGAAAGCCAGCAGTACGGGCCGAGAGCAGTGCTCCCTTTATTCTGTGCAGAGGCAACTGGTTTAAGCACTAGCCAGCTCTACTTGCTTCTTCAGCTGTAACTTTTTTTTACATTTTTTTTTTGTTAATTTTTTTTAGAGGTTAAGTTCCTCTTAATTTATTAGTTGAGGTTTAATGTGCATGACATACATGTCAGTGAATTTAAGTTGCCAGTCTCAAAAATTTGGACATTTGGACAGAGAAATTTTAAAACAAATTTGAAAGAACCTAGAGTAAAGGACAGGTTATTTACATAAATCAAAGTAAATCTTTCTGAGGAGCACTTTAGTACTAGTTTAGTTTAGTGTTGAATGGTCAGTCAGATTAAATTATTCTGAACAATTCAAACTGATGGGGATTTCAGTTTACTGAAACAATATGTTGTTTGCCTTATTTGCAAGCTTGATAGAGTTCATGAAATACAGATAAAGAACTTCCAGAAAACTTGATTTACTATTTGTGAATGTGGAAAACTTATTTTTTGCAATTTTGCATATAACAAACCCTCCCCTGGCTATGCAAAGAACTTTATGGCCTTTGCATCTTGAGCAGTGGGTTCAAGGGATCCTCACTGCCTTCAAATCTTCTTGCTAACAGCAGAGGGATTTAGGAGTAGCAGTTGAAATAGATGGGTGGTGGTATGTGTTAAGAAAGTAGGATATACATTTTGTGATGTCAGTACTTGCTGAATGATGGGAGTTTTTCTTACTACATGTGTTAGCCTGGTGTTGCATAATTAATGTAGACTGATACTGATTGTTCTCTACTGTAAGATATTTGCTTTTACAGAACTCTAAAGGCTTGTTGGACACTGGCAGAGGAAAACTAAGCTAAGAATTTTATCTGCTGATAATTAAATTGCCTTCCATAAGTTAGAGAACATTGCTGCTAATTACGTGTTACTTCAGCAGGTTTAGTCAGACTTTGTCACACTTTACTCCCACTGCTGTCTTCTAGACAGTTTGTGTTGCTCAGTATGTTAAAGGCTTTTAGTGGGTGCACTCAATTAAATATAACTTTTTGGCTACTGAATCCATAGAAACAACAGTGTGCTTTGACACCTTGGTGGAGTTCTGATTGACACTACAGAATCAGTAGCGTATATTAGGTTCAGGGAAAAGAGAACTGGAGGTAAATATGCATTTTAGAGATGCCGAGAGTAGCAGCTGGGGGGAGATTGTAATGGATTTTAACATGAGATCTTCCATGCGCGGAATTTACAATTGATATCAGAGGTCATTGATGTAATTGTTTTACTAGGTAGAGGATATCTGAACTATGGGCTGTAATAAAACTCCACATTCTGTTTCTGTTTTGTGATTTGTCAAACTGTGACAGAACTTTTGGCATTCTCCTACATTGCAAAATACCAAGCTCTCTCTAAAAGAAGAAATGTATTGTTCTACAAGGGCATGGGTTTTTTTGTTGTTTTGACCTAGCACTGTTTAGTCCTAAGAATAAATGGTTTTTTGTGTCTTAAAATGGGGTTTACCGAAGTTGAAGATAGTATGGGAGTTTATTCTTCCTTCTGTGGATGGTTTGTCGGCTCCATCCTCCCCAAAAGGAGGTTTCGACTTGAAGGTTTCAACTTGAAGACTAAATGCACCTAGCTGTTCAATTTACCTTTGTACCAAAGCAGAATAGCTACCAGTGAGCTTTCAAGAAGGCTGGAAAGCAGATATACAAACACTGCTTTGTGTTATGAAATAGAGAAAACAGGCAGCCTGAAAATATTTTAACACAAATATGACATTACACTGTTTCTTAATTGTAGTGGAAAAGAGGAAGTCTAGTGATGAGCTTGTTCATGTTCTGACCACTGTTGAAGTGCATTTTTGTTCTGATGACTACTGTCTTTCACCTGAAGAACATTTTTCTGGTCAAGTGCTTTTTGCTAGACAAGGACAAGTGCTTCTATATGTGGAGAAGTATACACCATTTTCACAGATGTCTGTGTCTGATGAGTTTTTGAACATATACTTTTAAGTTCCATAGAATTCCATAGTTCCTGGAATCACGTAGTGTGGGACAAGAAAACAAGGAATGCTTTGTAGTAGGAGAATAAAGACCACTTGATTAGGAGAACAAGGACTATTCAGTTGAGGCAGTAGAGATGTAACAAAGTTTCTAAAATGTAACGGTAGCAGAAGCAGAGTAGTTTGCAGAAAAAATTGTTACACAAGCACTTATTTTAGGAGAAAAAAGCTGATGTGGGTATTAGGAATGTGATCACATATACTATTAGTTAGCAGATGCATGAACAGCTATACTACTGGCTATCCAGACTCATGTTATTCTAACCTGATAGTGAAACTATTATAAAAGCTTATATACACTTTTAATAATTATACTACAACTGGAAACTGTGCATCATTCATATGTCACAATGTAGTTTTAAAAATGTGCTTTGGTCAAGCCACATCCATTCTTGTTTTCCTCCTCTTTTACAATTAAGATAAACATTGTTTTAAGATGCAAATATCTGTTGGGAGAGCTGAAATGCTTTGGAAGTTCTGTAGGTTTTTAGTGGAGTGTGTAATTAACAGCATCAAAGTTACTTGTGTACAGATTACCAAAATACAGAGATCTTGTGTAAATCAGATTTTCCTAAAGTATTAAAGGGATCTGCGGTGTGAAAATCATGTCATGACAGTTCTATGGAACTTGCCTGTACTTTGTATCTGAAGAATATGAAGTGTAGTTGTATGCATGTGCATTTGCTTTAATCTTGAAACAAAATGTCTTATTTAGAGCAGAGCTAAATTCTAAGTTTAGTCTTTCAGCTAAGTGAAAATATAATCTCTCTAACTTTGTAACGGTGGCTGCTGACTGTACTTCACAGAATTAGAGCAACTTTCTTCAAATACTTTTTGACTCTATGAAAAAGATACTATGAAGAAAGACCTTGTATTTTATAGCCTAGGTTGATTTATCTGTGATTAATCAGGTTGGTTAAGTAACTATGAAAAAGTGGTAGCAGATAAAGCCAAATCACCTATTACGGAGAGCTTCCAGGTGGTCTTTGTTTAACATTATTATTATTATTGTTATTGTTATTATTGTTGTTGTTGTTACTATTCTATTTTAATGTTCCAAGGTTTGGAATAAGCTAGGTGTATGTTCTGAATTAGGGGCTTTCTTCAGCACGTACAGAATCAAACAGCCTTCCCTTCTTCTGTCCCCCTGCATACATCTACTCCTCTCTCTGGTCCTCTGAACATCTTATTTTTTTTTTTTCTCATGAACCCTTCACGGTCATGGAACATAATGTTCTCTTACGGTTTTTTTGGTGGGGAGCTGGGGAGAGGTTCCCCCTCTTTTTGTGCCTTCCTTTTAAGTTTTTTTTTCTCTCCAGACAGTATAACACACACCAAAAAAATCACTAATAATGACTCCTTCAGCTTAAACTACTTTCTCTACAAAATTCCCACCTTCCTGAAGTGGAGGTTCTTGGTCACCATACTGCTTACCATCTCTTTTCTCTCCTGAATGTATCTTCAGTTAGACTTCCTAGATAGCAATGTCTTTGGTGTTTGTGGTGTGTGGTGGAGTTTTTGCTTGTTTCTCACAAGTCTGTTCCACTCTGTCCCCTTGGTTTACTTCAGCAGTGGTTGTCTGTTACTTGCTCTGATGATCTGTCCAGCTCCTTTCCTTTTCTTTCTCCCAAAATTGTTTGTGGTTATTTGCTCCTTAGCTTTTAGACTTCTGCCTAAGTAGTCTCAAAGTACGAACAGAGAGGGGCTAAGGAGTTTTTCCCACAACTATCCCAGATAGACTTAGAGACAAGGTAATTGCAGATGAATGGGTTGTTTCTTCTGCTACTTGAGTTGCGTATTATTTAAGAAGTATTAATTTATGTGTCCTTGTTCCCTGGGGACTGAATGATCCCTACAACTCCTCATCATTGGAACTAGTAACAGTATTACCTAAGTAATTGCTCTAATACTAGTTTATGGAAGAGATTTTTCTTCTAAAACTCATGAGCAATTAAATGAAATGTTTGGACAGTATAAAACACTAGACTAGAAGACAGTTTTTTACTGTTTTACTTTCAACTCTTCCAAGGAATATGAAAATGTCCGTGAGCAGCATGAAGAAGTGAAACAAAACCGAAACCAAGCTAAGAAAGAACTGAAGTCTCTGAAAGACATGCGGGCCCCATGGGCAAAAAAAATTGAAGAAGTTGAAGAAAATTTAGAGAGTCTCGATATGAAAACCAGAGATAATGTAGGTATTGAAGTTCTTGTTTGACATAAGTAATATTCCAGGTGTTCTGTGTTCAGCTTTGTAAAATGTAAAGTAATAACCTCTTTCTTTGTAGTGTGTCATAAGGATGTTTCAGCAGAAATTTTCCTGAAGCACCTGTGCCCTTGGTTTTTAGTGCCTTCTCCACGTCTGTTCAAGGAATACATTCCTTAGTAAACCTTTAGTAGCAATTATTCAGTCTGCTCTTGATTTCATGAAAGAAAATCTTAAAAATTCTCTTAGTCGTATCTTAAAAATCTTCAGGGATATAATGTTAATAGTTTCCCCAAGTTAGGTACTTCTGTTGAATTAGATGTCTGTTTTCATCTGTTCTGTAGTTTGGGTTTGTTGGATGCTCCTTTTACCTTCTTACCTTTATTTAAGGTAAATTACAACTTTACTGGCCTAAAAGCGTTCTTCTGATATCGAACATAGTTCCACGAGTAGGACTTGATTTTTTCATTAGACAATAATCTTCCATCAGTTGTGAATATTTTTATGTATAAGGAAATTTAATGGTAAACCTACCTATGTGTCTACAGTTTACCTAAGTTTTTTGCACAGCTGCTCTCCCTGGGTTTATGGAAAAATACTATTTCCATATGAAAAATAAGAGTACTGTAATTCTCTGTAGGATTTTAACTGTTATTTACTATTCAGACTGCAGAAGTCGTATGCATAAGCTGCACAAATTTGCAGTGGATAGCCAAAGTTAAATGATCGCATGAGAATGTTTGTTTGCTGCAGTGGGTTCTGTTTGAAGATGAGTGACCTGCTCAGAGGAGTTGATGTGGAGACTCATGACACCTGTAGAGGACTGCTGCCTTGTAGCGTCTTGTAGAATGAGAGTCTGAAACTTCAGTGGCATTTGATGCACTGTGAGCTAATAGACTAGTCATGTCCTTCCTCTAAAAAAGACCCCGAAAATACCTTTGCCCCAAACAAAAAACTAATCCAAAACCAAACCGGAAAGACCAGACCAAAACCCCCTACAGGTTGTTGCTCACAGCATTGTTTTTCTTGTTGTGATAAACGCTGTACCAACAATATGAAGTACTCGAGTACCTCATAATTATAAGAAAGTTCTTTGGTAGAGGTTTTTAGGTTTTTTGTCCCACATTGTTGCTGTGAGTCAAAATACCTAAATCTTAAAAAATGTTGCAGTCTTACTGCAGTTGCCTTTTTTGGATGTGGTTGGGCTTTTTGTTTTGAAGGTTTTTGTTGTTTAAGGGTAAGTGAACTTTCTTAGAGGAAAGTAAACAGCTAGAAGCTTGAAATTAATTTTCATAATGCAACAGTGCCTTCATGCTTGTGAATTGCCAAGCTTTGTTTTCTCTGCTTGGTCTTACCCTGGATTTTACTCATAGGTTTCAAACTACTATGTTTTTTTCAAACAGGAAAGAGTTCTACTTAACCATTGTTACCACTGTTCTTGGAAGTATTGGGCTGTATTCATATGAAAGTAATCTTTTTAGTTAAAGGTTGTACTTTGTTTCTCTGAGAAACCTAGGACAGTGATCATTTTAGTTTTAACTTGCAGGGAGCTTGCTCAGCATAGGCCACTTCCTACAAAACAAGGGAAGAAAATGTGAGAGAATGTACGGGAGGGTTGATTTATATTCTTGAATCAGCATATTTATCTTCTCAATCTAAACTTGTTGACTAAAGCTTTCATATGCTGTGTATTCACGAGATTAACCGTATGCTGAAGTGTTGCTTAATTTGAGTCTGGGAAATGGGTTAGGTACATTTGTTCTACAGTATTCCAGAAGCCAAAAATACAGGAAGAAGGAAAGAAGATAAATTAGAAATAAATAATTTATAGAAGACTTACTGAGATACTCTAATACGTCTTTCCAGTGATTAGTTATAATTTTGTATTTTATTTATAACTGATACTATTCTCTATATAGTATTATAATAAGACACTTCCAGATCTGTTTCATTCTGATGTTAAATGATATGTCCAAGTCTAATTTGAATGACTATTATTTTGTCTTGCACTTCCAGAATTGCAGTAAAAAGACATAAGGGAATATATTATATATGTGGTTAGGCATGAGCTATTTGTAAATTAAACTAGGCAAGTTAAGAAGATCTGAGAGGTGTATTGCTGCTTTTTGAGCTTTTGTGGCAGTAGCTTCTTTTCAGGTGCTGAAATCAATTTCCCTCACACATACTTTCATAGTTTGGCTGTTGAAATGTCCTCGGTAAGGCGAATCAGCGCTGGTTGCACTGTCAGGAGATAGTTTTGACCTAATGTGAAAGTGCAAGACTTCTAAGTAGCTTAAAATGGCTTAAGCTGCTACATCTTCATTAGTTTGTCACCTTTTCATAGACTCCTTGAATTTCTTGTAACTTACAATTTTATCTTTATACAAATGCAGGTGTTTGGCAAGAGTTTCACAGGTAATTATTCTTTAATCCAGAAGGAGTTGATTAGCTTCAATTTGGCATTAAGGGAAAGCAGTTTAGTATTTTAAGTCTGCTCTATTCTGGACACACAGGCCTGTAGGGATTATAATTCTCTTCAGATCGTGTGCTCCAGGCTTATATCCGTTACCAAATTACTTTAATTCTGAGTCCTTCTTGAAATCTTTCTCTTGACATGAGGGTATATATGTGAGAGCAGAGATAAACCACCTCTTTGTTTTGTCTTTGTTGCACTTCGTTGGCAAAACGCCCAGCATGGAGTTGTCATTTTGCCTGGAAGGAGCTGAACGGCAAGGAAAGGCAGAGTTAAATCTGGGAAGAAATTAATGTATCCAGATATTGCATGACTTTTTCTCCTGTCTCTTTGTGTTAAAACCCTTTCAATTTCTGGGTGAGATTAAAAATTTTTAGTAACATTTGGTGGTTTGGGTGGTAGGATGTGTAGAATGTGGAAAAAAAGAAATTGACCCATTTTGTAGGAAAAGTTTGATAAAATGGTGTATTTTCAGAACAGTTTCATTAGGCTCTTTAGAGGCATTTGAACAGAGTTAGCTGTGCAATGCAATTTTTTTAGCAGTATTTAATAGTATAAAGCAGTCTTTTGTGGTTGTACCATGAAAATCATGAAGACAGTTCTAGTTGTTAATCTGTTCTGGTGGTAGGTCTATATATAAACATATAATAATGGAAAATACAATGATAGCTGAAAAACAGAATTCCAGTTCTTTGCTAGTGTCCTGATTTTGAGAGCCTTTAGAATTGTTTTGTGAACGTTGTGCATCAGTTTTCCTGGGAGAGAGCTTCCTCTTCAGACTGCCTCCCTGAGCTCTTTGGAAAGAGCATCGCAGAATCAGTACCTCATGGCAGTCAGTTGCAAGACCCAGATGTATTTGTTCTGTGTTGCCTTTATGCAAACAGCTGCATGAGTCTTAAAATTTCTGTGGTTTTTTGAGCAGGTAGGGAAGAAATTCTGTGTAGTTTTATTTTCTCCATTCTTGATGCATCTTAATGTTTTCAGTATGACTCTGTTTGCAGGAAGACATTTCTTCCAGTGAGAGTGCTGTTTTGTTTCCATGTCTGCATTGGAATTTACTTACGGTCCTTCCATCCTTCTGCAGTGTTCCAGTATTCTCTTTGCAGTGCTTCAGCCTTGAGTATTCAGGGAAAGAGGAATAGAGTTTGCAGAGAAAGGATAGTGTACTTCTCCTGCGTTCGGAACTCAGCTGTGTAGCTGCCTGGGCAACTTGACCTAATAAAACATGCTCTGAGAAAGGAATGGGACACGATGATGCCAAAGAAGTTCCTTCCAACCTGTATTATTCTTCCACTTCATAGAAGCTGAGTATAGAGAAGGAGCAGAGACATGGATGCCTACACATGAGCCAACAAGTTGTCAAGCTCATCTGTGTAGGATCTAGCCTCTAGCACAATGCGTTTCAGAGGTAGGATGACATGGACAAAACCTGGTTTGGCCATCCTGTGCCTAGGAGCTTAAGCCTTGCTCGCTCTTCAGTATCACTTTTCGTTGCAAAATTGGTTTGGAGAAAGAGGCAAGAACATTTTATAATTGTAAGCATCTGAATGTAACATTTGTATTGAAATCAAGGATGGAGTTATTTTAATTTCAGATTAGGAACTTCCTCTATATGTCATGCGTGAATTTGCAGACATATAGCTGAATGGTTGTGAGCAGTACAGTACATATGCCATTATACAAGTCTTCACAAATTGCTGAAATTATATGTGCTGCAGATACAGTTAAGAATAAGAAATGGGTGAGTATGACTTTGTAAGTAGTAAAATGTGGAGTGAATACTTAGTTATGCCTTTACAAGATGTTCTTCAAAATCTGACTACTTTTTACAAATATAACTGAATTTATGACTGTAATTTAAATACTTTGCTGTATGCAGGCTGCTGAAATCAGAAATATCTCCCAGAAATGTAAAGAGAAACAAGATGCTTTGGAGATGAAAGATAAACAGGTAAGAGTCTCGTTATCTGTGACTTTGCTTGGTGTTTATTTGGGGTTTTTTGTCTGCTCTTCTGTTAGCAGAGAGGCAAATTTCTGTGAAGGTGCTGCATGTGCTTGCACTCTTCACTCCCTCCAGTACACAGTGAGTCTTTAGAACTCTATTAGTCAAACAGGAATTAGTAAGGAAGGGGTGTATACTGCATAAAATGAGTTACCTTATGGAATAGACAATGTGCTGTTTAGGTATAGATAGATACAGATATATACACTACAAAAAAAATAAAAGCTACAGCCTCTATAGTGATTCACTCAGCACTAAGCATGCCCTCTGTGTGAGAGGCTGGGGTTATTGCTTCTAAGTATATACATCATGCATCTTGTAAAAAGAAACATCCTTGCAAGGACCTGTTTTAAACCAGAGTCTCATCTAAGCACTTAGTCAAGAAATGTACAAATATAATGCATAAGGGTGCTGAGTCAAAACCTCGAAGTTCTGTTTGGGCTATAGATTTTACTTAATCATAGACTAAACTTTAAATGTGTTAAACTATTAACCTTAAAGCTTCTGCTTTTGTGAAAATGAGGGAACATTAAAAATTGATTTATAGGCTTGATTGTATTTTTGCTTATGTCCTTCAACTGCCATAGTGCTATTGGAACTGTGTCATAGTGCCATTGGAACTGTAACAGGCTCTTGGGGTTTTGGTGCATGGTTATGTCAGCATTTAATAGCCGTTGCCCAGGTATCCTAGGTATTTGTTGTAGGTTCTTTATACTAAACTATTTTCTTGATGGAAATGCTCAAAATTTTTAGATTGAAGAAATTAATCAAGCATTCAGAATGAAAAAAGATGAAGAAACAAACAGGCAGAAGAAAATATACCAAACTCAAAAAATAATAGAAGAGTGGCAGAATGAGCTGGATACAATGGCAGTCTGCGAGAATCTTCAGCCACAAATTGATGCTGTTAATATTGAGCTGAAAAAATTACAAGAAGAAAGGGCAAATGTTGATAATGATGTCAGTGATCTAAGAGCAGAAAAAACTAATCAGGAGCGGGAAGAGAAAAGTAAGTTACTTGAGGTTTTTTTGTCAATTTATTTTACTATTTTAATGACCGTACAGAATCTACTTATCCTGCTGTAGTGAAATAATTCGAGGTGTTTACCTCAAGCCTCATAGTTGGCTTACATGAATAGCAGTCCTCTTTCCTGTTACCAGTTTTATTAAAAGTAACATCCACTTTCAAAATCTTACAAGAAGATTCAAAAGTAACAATTGATCTTAAAACTATTCCTTCAAAGAATCAGTATTTTGGATCTCTGCATAAGGAGACTCCTTTGCCAGTTTGGAGGTTTGGGGATTTTTCTGTTATAAAGGAAAGTCTGTAGTTAGCAGGTTGTGAAAAACAATCCCAAACCTGATGGAGAAAGCAGTTTGCTTTGAAGATGCAGTATTTTAGCTACTTCATGTATTATATGCAGTATATTCACTGCTGATGCTGCGTTTGTCCTTTCTAGATGAACTTAACTAACCTTAATTCCAGAGTTTCTTTACACTAGTCTGGGATTGGCAATTAGTCCTTCTTAAGAAATGAAATGAAATTTAAAAATTAAAGCTTGGCAGATGGAAAGGATATTGTATACATACTCCTCAGTGGATGTTGCTCATTTGCACACACCTGTCTGTCTGGCACTTAACTTGCCATAGAATCTGAGAGGAAACTGAGGTAGAGCGTCCAAGTGACCTGGGGAAGGAGACACTTTGTATTTTATCTTGAGCAGCACAAAAATCTCTGGTTTTGATCTCTGTCTCTTCTGAATAGCAAATGCTTTTGTGCTGTCTATTGTCACACGTTTTGGTTTTTGCCAGCATGAAATAACACAGATATTTTACGTTACTAGTCCTACTATCTCTTTCCTTTGGGGATGTGTTTGTATTTAAGTACAAAGGTAGAACAAGTCTTGAGGAAACATACTTTTAGGGCAAAATTCCTGTATTTTTACTGTGCTTACCACATTTTGTTATTCTTTAGGCAAGTTTCCAATTCTGTTTTAGATGTTAATCTTTAATAGTTCTTAAAATTTCTTCAGAAGTAGCAGCATCTCAATTCTGGAAAGAGAAACTTAGTTCTTGCCATTTACTAACAACCTTAGTTTTGGAGGATTGTAGTCAATGGATACCAGAAAATGCTGGTTATAATGTGTGCTTGCTCTGGACTTTGTTTAAGAAACTACCTTAAATTACAGGAATAACTGATCGCCTTGGACAACTTAATAATATAATGCATATGAAGGAAGAGAACCTTAAAATGAGATTCCAAGACACACACTCTGCTCTTATGTGGCTAAGAAAGAACAAAGACAAGTTTAAAAAAAAACCTTGTGAACCCATGATGCTTGAAGTAAGAAGATTTACTTGCATACCACTCTGTTAATGGTTAGATTATTTATGTCTTGCAGCACTTTGAGTATGACTTGAAGACTTTTAAGACAGATCTTGGGATGTCCTGCCAAGTACATGCAGGATCCTCGTAATTAGAATTCCATACGCAATGCAGTAGTTGAGTAAGGTGGGATGACACCTTTCCTCCTCAAGAACATGCCTATTGCAGGTTTCCTTTAAGGTGCAACCAGTTATTTTCCAGTCTTACTACTTAAGACTTAAGTAGTTCTTAGTTGCTGCTTAAAAAAGCAATGGCAGTTGCCAATTGAGTATCTCCCCTTACAGCACAACCTGCTCAGGTGTGGTTACTTCTCTCTGTGATTGATCTCCAGGTGTTTTTTTTGGTTTGCTCTACACAGCCATCTGGAGACATGAAAATCTATCTCTAATTTTGTGGTTTGGTTTGGTTTGGTTTGGTTTGGTTTGGTTTGGTTTGGTTTGGTTTGGTTTGGTTTGGTTTGGTTTGGTTTGGTTTGGTTTGATAGCTGCTGTACTAGCTAGGAATAGCAGGGCTAAATTTTCAAAGAGGATGTTATTCTTTTTTATGCATTCCTCCTCTTGCATTATATGCTCTATGTCATGTGAAGAGGATGAAGATCTCCAGTTGCACTTCTTTTCAGAATTGCAAACTTACTTAATAATGTACTGCGAGAATTTAAATTAGTATATTAGAATACTTATATACAAATTCTTTCACTTTGTACGTGTACTAGGACTGCTCAAAATTACTTTTATTTAGAATAGAATCCCAAGTATTTCTTGTTGTTAGCAGAAATTCAAATTCTTCCTGAGAAACCACATCAAGGTAATTTTACAAATGCCTTGATAAGGATGTCTTTACTTTTACTTAAGGCCTCATTAACCTCTGTAACATCAATTGATGTTTGAATTTGTTTTCTCTGTGTTGAAGTGTAGCCCCAAGCCAGCAGGCCCAGGCAGCTGCTCACTCACTGCCCCACCCGCAGAATTCGGTAGAGAATGAGAAGAGTAAAAGTTTAGACAACTCATGGGATGACATAGAGACAATTTAATAGGGAAAGCAAAAGCCATGCACATGAGGAAAACAAAACAAGGAATTAAGTCACTGTCTTCCATGGGCAGACAGGTGTTCAGGCATCTCCACGAGAGCAGGGCCCCATCATGCATAACAGTGACTTGATGTCCTGGTTTTGGCCAAGAGCGGGGTTAAATTTTTTGCAATGCTCGAGAGGGCATAGCCAGACCCTTATTTGTTCCATACCACCTCACCTCATTGCTAAGGGTGGAGGAAAGGGACTCTTGCTTTTGAGAATGCATCCCTTTCAGGATGGGAGAAGGTGTGGTCAGGGGCTTTTGGTGTAAATTGTTAGTTTTACACCTTTTGTTATTAAAATTGTTGCAGTTACTGGTTCCTTTCTTATCTTGTTGCTGTTTCCAATAAATTGTTCTTATCTCAACCCATGATTTTCACGTTTTTTGCCTCCAGTTCTCAACTCCATCCTGTTGGAGCAGGAAGCAGGGAGGGGACATGGGGATCGAGCAGTGGTGTGGTTTTAGTGGGCCTTCTAAATTGAAGAATACCATTCTTAACGATGACATTTGGGAAGCCATCACTCCAAATGTACCCCCTTCCTTCTCCTCCCCTCTTGTTATATACTGAGCATGATGATCTGGAATATCCCTTTGGTCAGTTTGGGTCACCTGCTCTGGCTCTGTTTCCTCCCGGTCTCCCACGCACCCCTGCCTTACCACTGTGGCAGCAGGAAGAGCAGAAAAGGCCTTGGCTCTGTCAGAAATAACCATCTTGGTGTTATGAACCTCCTGTTCGGCACAAATCCAAAACACATCCCCATGCTAGCCACTGTGGAGAAAATTAACTCTGCCTCAGGTAAAACCAGTGCACTTTGGTATCATGTAGATTAGTCTAATGTACTTAAAAATTCAAGGCTTTCAAATTGCTGTTAACTGTACCCAGCCTTTGGCCAACTTGAGATTATTAAATTGTGTAGTTTTGTGTAATTTTGCCTTTGTGTATTATGTATAGTGACATAATGTCTACTTACTAGTGAAAGTTAGCTGAAAAACACAAACATCGACCTTTCATTCAGATTTGGAAAACTTCATCCATTTTAAGGGTGTGGGGTTTTTTTCTTAGGAATTCAAAGACACCTCAGTTTGAGGAGTGGTGTTTTCTGTTGCTAATTGAAAAACCTTTACTAGTGCTGGAGCAGAGCCATTAGACATGAGAAGGGGGTGGTTGCAGTTGTAAGGTCAAAATGGAGCAGAAGAGGGAGAGGTGGTATGGTGAGAGATGGTGATAACTTGGAGAGTGCTTAAAAAGGATAGGGATGACTAAAAATTAAGCACAATGACCTGTGACTTACAACAGGTTTCCTCCCACGAGAATTGGTTGCAAAAAAGGCAGGAAATATGTTTTTAAAGACATTGTTCTTGTTTTCATTAAATGTAGATGTGGATATCATCTTGACTATTTGAAATGTTTTTGGGGGTGGTTAAGTCCAATTGTATTAAATCACTTGCTCATTACCTTTCTTTATTAGATCAATGTGAAAGACAGTAGGCATGCTAAATACATTGAAGGTCACATTCCGACCAATGACATGAAGGCTTTCGTTTTTGAGTGTCAAGAAGATATGGAAACATTCCTGATGGAGGCAAGTTGGCACCAATTTAAAAATTTTAATAAATACTCAAGTAGGAGCCCTGAACTTGGGAGTCTACCAAGTAAATCTGTATCACAGCGATAGATATCTGCATCATAACAAGTAGATAATGCAAAGTGTTCAAAGATTTTCTTCAGAATTAAGGTTTTCTTAAAGCTTAGACTAACTGGAGGGATGCAGGAATATTAAGAAAATGTGGTTTTTTAGGTTGTCTTCCTTGGCAAGGCAATAATCACTTAAGCAGAAAATACTGTGTACAAGAAAATGGCTAGAGCAGAAATCTACAAATTTAGTACCAAAATTTTCCAGTGCCCTTTGACTAAAGAGGCAAGAGAGCATCTTTTGTGACATGCAATGGTCCAAGCAGCAAATCAAGCTTGTATTTTCTTAATACTGCTGTTTCCTGAATCAGTAAGGAGATTGTTCCTTTTGAAAGTCAGGCAGATGATGCAGGAGGAAAAAGCCAGAAGATACAGTATTAAATGGTCACAATGCTTCCCAGCTACAGTCCACACAGCTGTGTATTTAGTGACAAACTGTCCTGCAATTTTTGAAGATTCCTCTGCCCTTCACAGAAGCGAATCACTTCTGTATGCATGAACGACAGTGGTGATGTCTGAGGTCCTAGGGGCTTATCTTGCTTGTGTAGTTGTGGAACTCGGTTCAAGGCTGCTTTAACCAGCTCAGTTGATCTTTCATTTATATGATTAGCTCTTTAGAGTGACCTCTTGGCTCTGGATTTCTTTGATTGCTTTTATTTTCTCTAGCATGTAGTGTTCTCAGAGACATCAGTAGAGTTTGCTTTTAGAGAACATGGTTATTCCTGAGCCAAAGTGAATTTGTGGGTTCTTCCAGAGGTCAACAGTTTAAAATAATTCTGACTCTGTGAGTCAATAATTAATATTCTGTTTGCATATAGTGAATTTTTCTGGTCTTTACCAAATAATCTAATATACCCTAATATAGGTGCGTGATCATCAGAAACTAAGAGTGAATGCTGTATGTGCCCCTGCCGAATCATGTGCTGAAAATTTACCTTCAAGACCTATTGAGGAATTACAGTAGGTATCTGATTGTATCGGGGAAATGGTTTTAAATGCAGCGGATTTGTTTTTGTTGCTATATATTAGAATTTTCTATGCAAATCAAATTTTCTCCAGTTCAGTTCTGGGTTAGTGGGACTTCTTTCTGACCCTTCAGTAACTTCAACTTGCTTACTTGATGAATTTGATTTATGATGCTTGCTTTTTTTATCTCTCCTTCAGCCAATATGGATTTTACTCATATTTACGAGAGTTATTTGATGCTCCTCATCCCGTGATGAGTTACCTTTGTTCCCAGTACCGTGTTCATGATGTTCCTGTGGGAACAGAGAAGACTAGAGACATGATTGAAAGGGTGAGGTATCTGAAGAAGCATAAACACACCTGGGGTGTGGAGTTTTATTTTGGAAATTATTTGGCAAGTAAATGTGGAGAATGCAAAAAATTCCTTTGCAATTTTGTTTATACTTTTTATTTGCCCTGTGGAAGTGGGAACACTTCATTATGGGCTAACATATTGCAAGACATTTTAAAAAATTCAGTCACCCTAATACAGAACTTTACAGAAAGTTAAATGGATCTTTCACCTGTACCAGTTCCAAGTCAGGGTCCCGGTTTTGGCCAAGGACAGGGTTGATTTTTTTGCAGTGGCCCATAGGGGGAGTGGCTGAATAATCCGTGTGCCAGGTCTCCACCTATTTATGTATTGACCATAGCCCCCGTACCACAGGGGCTTTACCTGCTTGATTGCAGTGCATGTTTCACAGTTATCTATAACCTGGGAAATAGTGTCCATGGTTAAGTACACCCCTTGATCACCAGCCCATCTGTATGTTGTATCTCCTTCCTGATGACCTGAGGCTGTCATGGGCCATGCCCCCTCACAGCTACTGCAAAAAATTGACCCTGTCCTTGGCTGAAACTGGGACAGTTGTGAACCACAGTCTGAGCTGTAAAGTAAACACTGTTTACTAAACCTTATTGACAGAATATAACTGATGCTGCATGTATAAACTGAAAAACATTTTTAGTCAAATATACCTTATGCTATGGAGGCTTTTTGCTGTTTCTGGTTTACTGGACATTTTTTCCCTTTATATGTCTCGAGTTATGGTAAATCTTTGGTTATTTGTAATATCCTTTTTGACATGAGTCATTTAAAGCTAGCAACTCTGGTATTTTTATACCTTCTTTATTCCCACAGATGCATTTGCTTGACTAATACATTACAGCTCACTTTATTGTTTCATCCATTAATTCTTGAGTACTTTATTTCCTTGTTACACAGGATACATGTGTAACGTTACATATCTGAAGCAGATACAGTCCTTGTTCACAATGCAGTACAAATACTAACAGTGTTTTATTGGTGTCTGTAATATCTTAACAGAGCTGTTTAATTAGTTATGCTAACATACTCTGACAGTATCTCAACAGTTCTTTGCTGACCAGTCTGAATTACAAGTATAATGCTGCATTCAACTTAGCATCTTTTTGCAAAGGTTGTTAATAAGTAAGTCTTGCATAAGCTGAACTTTTTTTACTGTGGATTTTATCAAGTTTGTTCCTTGTTCTGAAGAGTATTGCCTTAAGTACTGCTTTTGTCAGATTAATGTTTTCCTTTATTTCTTAGGTCATACAGGAAACCAATCTGAGGCAAATGTACACAGCAGAAGAAAGATATGTTATTAAAGTATCTTCTTATACAAAACAAAACATCTCTAGTAACGTGTGCTTGAAGGACCCACAGTTTCTCACTACTTCAGTGGATACAGATGAAAGAGGACAGTTGGAAAACCAACAACAGGTAGAAATGTATTTCTGTAACTGTATGTTGTGAACTACTACCCATTTTATCATGCATTAAGCAGAGCCTACTTGCATATGTTAGTATGGTATGTAGTAAGAATGCTAGTGGTGTGTGTTCTTTTATTTCAGGACATCAGTAATATGTTAAGGTCATTGGATGCACGTCTGACTGCACTCTTTGACAGACAGAAACTTCTGGAACGCAAAGACAATAAGCTCAGGCAAGAGAAGAAGGCGCTTTTAGAGAGAGGAAACCAAAGGAGACAGTTGGAATCAAAAATTGGTGTGAAGTATGATAGGTAGGAAACAAGCTCTGTTATCTATGAAAAATGAACCATTTGAAAAGCAAAGATATTTTTGATTTCGCTTACTGCAGTGTGCTTCTACCCTTAAAAAGTAAGGAGTAGTTGAGCAGGTACGGGTGATAGTCAAGACAAGGAAGGTGTTTAGAAATTACGACAGTATCTGATGCAACATGCAGCAATGTTCCAGATTATTTTCTGTAATAAAATCGTAGGATTCCAGTTAGACATCACTGCATGTATTTACTCAAATATTAGGTTATTGTTCTGATTTTGTAGCACACATCTAGATAATACTGTAATGTTCATAAATGGTACTAAGTAAGCTTGTCAGGGATTGAGTTAGACTCCAATTGTCCATAGTATTTTTCATTACGTATTTTTTGTTTTTGTGGACCTCCGCAATTAGTTTTTCTGTTGCTCTTTGTCAAAAGGCAGAATCTGGGCGTGGTTCAACAGGTATTTCATTTAAGCTCACACTCCCAGAAGGCAGTTTAGGCAACATTAACATTAACAGTCTGGATCCTTCTTGTTTCAACTTAGGAACACTGTCTATCAATTCTTCTACTATGCACCTCATAAGAGAACTTTTTTCCATCCTGTCAGTGGTTTCCATGGTGGAACAAAAGTGGGCTGTTGTTATTAGTCTCTTGTCGATGGTGAACGAACGGAGCACCCTCATCCTGTGCTGTAGAGCCTGTGCTGTAGCTACTGACCATCTTGATTGCTCTCTAAGTTTGTTTCGAGTTGTTGAGGTTTGGCACAGTGGTCCAAACTGTGTGCAGTGCTGAATAGAGAGGAGAAATCACTCATCCTGCCTGTACTTCCACTCATCCAGCCAAGGACTGTGTTTGCTGCCAGGGTGCACTGCTTGCTTACGCACAGCTCACTGTCCACCAATACCTCAAGCCCTTCCCTGCAGAGCTTTGCTGCAGCCAATCTGTTCTGAGCTTGTATCATTGCCAGACCCACTGTTTTCCCAGGACAGGACTCTTAATTTGTCCTTGCTGAATCTCATGAACCTTCTGTCAACCCCTTCTGCAGCTTCAGCAGACCCCTCTGAACTGTAGGCCTATTGCTCCCTGCAGTTCAGTGTCTAAAAACTTGACAACAGGGCTTACTCTCTACTCTTCCATGTCACTGGCAGGAGTGTTATGAGGACAGGCCCCAGAACATAATCCTTGGTGCTGACTTCTGGGCAAGATACAGCAAACCAAGAGTGACCACAATTTTATACCTATTTAGTCTTCATTTAATCTAGACTGTGGTCTTCAAATTCAAATGCAAGAACAGTGTTGGACACAGCACTGAAAAAAATGAGAGAAATGAGTCTGGATCCAGCAGACTGAGAGGAAGGCGGAGCTGATGCAGGTTAATGCTCCCACATGTATCCAGTGGTGAGGCTAAGCCTGACTTCCCACTAGACACACAGAGAACACATCTAAACAGCTTATGCGTATGTAGTTACGCATAGCACAGTGGGCACACAGAGCATTTGGACAAATGCAGCACCCGTGGCTGCCTCATGTTTGTACTCTGTCTGAGCAGGATGGGGTTACCCTGGTGCAGTGTCTGTGCATGTCTATGGGCAGCGTGGATCTCATCTGCAGCTGGTTCCAGACACTCCGAATCTCCACAGTAACTACCCCTGGACCACTGTCTCCTGAATTGCTGGTACATGGAAATGCAAACCCCTGAGGCTGTAGCCCTGCTTCTGTTGACCTGTACAGACTTGCCTCCTTCACCCCTGTGTGCCTGCATGCTGAACTGGCTGTGACTCCCTAGTTCCCCAGTAGCTCATTCTGGGGTCCTTGTCTCAGAGGTACATAGGTAATATATATGTACAGAGGTATCCATGACTCCCCCAGTCTGCACCCCTTAGCCAGTATCCCTGTCATCTTACCCGTAAGTACATACACATGGCAGCAGTCTGTGTCAGCCGGGCTGGTCCCTCCAGTATTCTTCCTGTGGTGTTAGCCTGGGTGACCTGCATACCCTCTTGGCTCCCAGGCCACTTGCTGTCTAATGTGCCTTGGTCTTTATTAGGGATCAAACACTCTCTTGCACGCTTGTACTGTGGTGCTGACACTGTGGACGATTGCATCGTCCCACTCCAGTGACTGTCACTTAGGTACACTCACTCTGGTCTCTCCAGCCAGGTGCAGCCATCATAGGCAAGTAGGCTTCCCCTCTGACTTGTGATTTGACTACAGTTGCTAGTACTTAGACTTCCATACACATGAATGCTGTGGTGGGCCTGGGTGTAGCCAAGATTTAAGATATTATTTAGGCTTCTGCCAGCTGCTGTTGTCTCTCTTTATATGTGTGCAGGTGAGCTTTTATCAGGTACCCTAACAGAAAGCTAAAACTGACGTATGTGGCAACCCCTTGATCTCCTGTCACCTCAGTGTTTTACTGTTGGGTTCATGAGGTATGGCATGCCCTTCATAAATGCTTGCTGAGTCTCTGTGCTCTCCTTTTCTGTTACGCCCCTGAATTGCTTCCTGAGGGGACTTGCTCTACAGTTTTCCCAGGGCTCGAAGTGAGAATGATCAGTTTGTAGTTTCCTGTATCATCCTCTTGGCCTGTTTAGCAGTTTTGGAAGATCTCCAAATGCTTTGCAGCTCACTAAACATCATGGTTCCTTTTACATGTTTTGAAGATCTAAAACAAGTGAGAATTCTGGTTTTCTATACTAAGATGAGGATACAGTAATTTTTTTGGCTAGAATACGTAACAAGAATTAAGTAAACTTCCTGAACTCTCCTGTGTTGTATTGTTGTAAAGAACTACCAGAAGAAGAAAAATATCATTCCTTACACTGATTTTTTTTTTCATTTCTCTAATTTGAAATTTACAGAAGTAAAGGACTATGCTTGCTGAGTGATGCTGTTAGTAGCCAAAAGTGGAGTTTCTTTAACTGTAATTTTTTTTGTCTTTTGTATTTCTTTAGCTTAAAGTGCATAGGTTGGGAATGCCCCTAGTGTTTGGAATGTTGAGGACTACAATTTCATATTCTTGCTAACTGTTGGTTTGTCATCAAGTTTGAGAACTTCTGTATTTTTAGTACAATTTATTTTTAAACACTATTAATCAAATATTGATTCCTCCCATAGTTTAAGACAGCTGGAACAAGATGCTATTGACCTACAGAAGGAATTTCAACTGGCAAATGTAAAGATCAAAGAAATAAATAAACAGAAAGCAGAACTTGTTATGGAATTGATGCATCTCATGAAGGTATGTATTTTTAACTTGGTACCTGTTCCACTTTTATCAAAAGTCCAATTCTTAAAATCTAAATAGGAGGCATGCAACATTTGGATGTGTTACTGTTAATGTTTTCAAGCTAGCTTTCTTGAATTATTGAATAATCTTAATTTTTTCCATTTTTCATCTCCTTTTTAGGTTTTTTTTTTTCAGTTTTCATTTTTGATAATTATTTTTAAATCACATAAGAGAATTGGAAACAAATGAACTTTTTCCTGTGTCCGAGTTCACACTGTAGAAACTTGGTGTTGAAATGACACATAGTAAAGATCTCAGACCTTGGCTCACCATTATGGTCAGATGCTAGCACTCTCAAAATTTTATCTTATAGGTCCCCTAAGTCTACAGTTGAAACCTTATCCTCCCTTTCATTACGCAAGAGGATTCGTTTGTATTTATATGCTCATCATAAAAAACATGGTGTAAACAGTTGTTTTCAATGCCATATTTGTAGCTACCCTTTAGACAGTAAAGAATGTTGCTGGTTTTGAAGCCTCTAGACTGTTCCCGTGGCTGTCTTGTTTGAAAAAAACCCAGGCGTTTAAATGTCAATGCTGTCAAATCAGGTTCTAGTGATCACTAAAGCCTGTTACGTAACTTCCCAACCACAGCCTCATTTTGTTGTCATGTGCTGTTCCAGTTAAGACATCAGGTATAAGAGTTGCTGTACGTTGTCGTTACAAGATGCGTATGTATTTTGTGTTTATTTTTTGACCTTTTTCCATCTCTGTGACATATGACGTCCACCAAAATCCACCTGCTGGATTCTTCTCTCTGAGAAGCCGTTGGGATGGCCTTGGCTTTTCTTATATTTCACATACTGGTATATAGTGGGGGGAAAGAGAATGGGGGGAGGGAGGGTTGATGTAAAATTGTGGGTTGAAAGTGCGTGTGCGTATATCTACATATATGTATTTATATATATTTGGTTGAAATTATGTATTTATGTATGGATACACACTTAAAAGTACATGAGGACTGTGCATCTTGAGGAACTTGGGTCACCACTTTCTCGTTGAATTTGACAGCAGTATTGATGAGCTGAACACAGTGTGAGATTGTATGTGATGACTAGAAGGATGGGTAGTTTCTAAAGCCCAGTAGTGATTTTATCAGTTTTGAGTCTGGTGAAAAAAACCCTGCTCTGTTTTCCTGTGTGTAGAGGATCATACCACTGAACATTGTCAAAGTAGCTTTGGCTCTTCAGACGACCAGAATGACTGCTGAGAAGAACAGACTTCAATCAGAGTACAAAGCAGGAACTATACAGCTAAGAGCTGCAGAGGTAACAGTATTTATGAATACTGGGGTGTCTGCTATGAAAACATCTCATTGGGAAGCCTTTATGGTGTTGAAAAGGATTTTTCTGTGTCTTTCTCTAGAAGTGGGTATTAGAACTGCTAAGTATTTAGCCTTGATTTCTGTAGTTTGACTTCAGCCTCCTTATTTAAAGCAGAACAGTAGCTTTGCCATCCTCAGTTAAGACACCTAAGCTGCTGTGAAAGTGTGCCAAACAGTCATCTTATCTTGGATCTTTTTATTATAGTGAAAAGTGTGTAAAAAGGCCAGCTATTACTCGAAGGATTACTTTTCCTCTGAGTCTGTCCATAAACAAGTAGCTCCAACCTACATGTGAAGTTCAAGCTCAAGATGAACCAGAAAGTGCAGCAGCACAACAGAGCTATTTTACCTTTCTTTCATAGCTCGTTTCTTCATGCTGTGATTGCCTTTCTTGGAGGACAGAAAAGAGGCTGAATGGTCCTTCTTTTGGTAGATCATATTAGGAAGCTATGCTGTGTTCAGGTAAAAAGCCTGAGGAGTTAGTTCCACAGCAAGTACACATTTCTGAGAGCAGAGGATGCTGTCATTGCTCGTGGATTGCTTCAAAGGTCAATTTTTGTATTTGTGTAGTAGTACAATCTTTCAATGCACTGGGGAATAAACTGTTAAAGAAAAGGGCAGTAAGTTGGGCTTTTTTTCCTTGTCTTGCAAGAGTCTAGTCAAGTATAACCTACTAATTCAATTTGATCATAAAGATAAAAGTAAAAATTGGAAGGCAGCTTGAAAGGTAAAAGATAGTTATTTTGCATGGACAGGTACTTCAAAAAAAGATTGGCTTTAGCATGCAGTTAGAAAACCTGATTTTCACATACAGGAAAATTAGGCAGAGGAGAACTTTCTAAGAGGAGCAGAAAGTAACTTGAAGACAGAGACAAATCCAGCATGATACTTAGAAAACCACTGTTGCATAAGTTCTCACACATGGTGCATCTTTTACTCAGTTTATCAAAGGTCAGTGAAAAACACTTAGTTGCTGAAGCTCACTAAGGAGTAGAAGTGTATTACAAAGCTATGAGCCTCATGTTGGTAATGTGCATTGTCACTGCGAAATTTGTTCAGTGTTTTTAGTTGTCTCTGCACACATCTGCATCATTTAGGGAGTAGCTTGGGCTGGTCTGTACCATGATGTCTGGTCAGATCAGTAGACAGGATTTGTGATTTGTAACATTCTGATAATTCTTAAAAATAGGCTCCTTCCTAGTAAAAGGTGTGTATGAGTCAAGTGGAGTCCCATTGAGGCCCCCTCAGGAAATCAGCAGGAACGTTAGCATTGCCGTGTACTTTTTAATATATAGAGGGAATAAGGAATCAAAACGTGTGTATTTTTATTTATCTAAATTTTATTTTGCATATGGCCATTGACAGAAAACTGGCAAAGTTGAGTGAAAATTGAAACTTAGCCTGTTGAACTCTCAGTGCGTTTATTCTAGTACATGCTTCATAGTAACATCAAATATCTATTGCTTTCTAGTCTTTCTGTTACATTCTGAAGTTTCTCCTGCCAAACATGTATTTTCCCATTCACTGAAGAATTTTACTTGCCTCAGCTTGGATCATGCATATTCAGTATTGAATCTGTTTCAGATTTTAAGTGCCTACAGATCAACTTGAAATCTTGTTTTATGCAGCTCTGCAGAGCTGCCTTCAAGTTGGAGCTTTATATACAATTGAGAATTGAGATTTCCCACTTTAGATGATTCAGAATTGATTTGGGCTCTGGAAATGATCAAACACACAAAATTTATGCTTTTTGTATTAAAAAAGTCTGGGTGCCTCTCACAGGATCTTTTGCCTTTGTTATCATGTCAAAACATTTCAGATGAAGCCAGTTGACTTTGAAATTTGTGGGATTCAAAATACTATTACAGGGCATATGCAGATATCCAGTGGAACGTAACCATTGTGCTGTACAGTTGTATTTATGCTGATTCAGTATAACGTGAGATCTTGGCTGTAAAGAAAAGGAGAAGCATCCTTCCTTTACTGTTCTAGCTGTGCAGCTCTGACGCCAGTCCTTGCAACCCATGTAACATTTCCCTCCTCTACAATAGACTTTGTGAAGTGGAGGGGGTGATCTAAAAAAGGCCTCTTCTAAAATTTTTCCAACCTTTCTGAATACCAGTGCAGTATAGAAAAATATTTTACAGTGTGTTTGTGGAGATCATGAAATGCTTATCTATAATGAACATATCTATTTCATAGTGCTTGGTGGAGAGAGAAGGAAGAACAGGTTTTTTTGAGTTGATACATGCTGAGAACAGCAACCCTAACTTGTGAGTTTGAGATGATCACTAATGATCATACCCGTTATTACTGCTTCTGTTGTATTTAATAAGTAAAGATCAATTACATTTCCAGGAAGTAATGAGAGTGACTATCAATGTCTGTGTCCTGTATTTTAAAACTGTTGAACAAGCGTTTCTTTAACTGTGTGATTTCCAAATGAAACCTGAATTTTTTTCACCACTGGAGGGCTCCTATATTTAGCTGAAGTACACAACTGTAAAACTTCGGAAGATAGCTCTTGAATCTACATGCACACTTGTAAGTTGAGAGAAAACAAATTTAGCTATTTTAGAAGAATTTGCTTTTGATCAGTTTACCTTGGCATCTGTTGGCTTGATTAGCAGAGAGGTGTAATGAGTTCTGTTAGTTGAAGCAAATTTTTTTGGTATTTTAATAGTATGGTTTCACCTACTTGTTCTGCTTCAGATGTGGTTTGTTGCTAGTGTGCTAGTGTTAACTCTGGAAATTCACAATAATATTTTAAAAAAAAAGGTGTTTTTTTTTTTTTTAATATCTTTAAATATTTCTAACAGCAACGTTTTAATGAACTGGATAATAAGAAGCAACTTCTTTATGAAAAGTGCGTGGAATTGATGAAACAAGCTCGACAGGTCTGCAGATTGGGTCCGAATCAAGATTTTCCGAAAGAATTTCAAATTGTATGTACAAAAAGAAATTTTTTACATATCTCTTGAATTTCTAACTTCTGCAAAGAATAATTGTGTATTTTTTATTAGAAGGCTCCCAGTAAAGGATCACGTGTACTTCTGTATTGTTGTTAGCCTTTTAAAGCATCTTTAAAATAGTGCTGAGATACCCTTTGGCTACCACTTTGTTTTGTGCACAGGGGAGAGAAAATTTGATCTGTGATTTCAGTTGAAATCCACAGTGTCATGTTCACAGAAAGAGGCCATATTTTTCTAGCTTCCTGCTCTAATGGAAGAACTGAAGTCTCTGCTCAGCCTCTTAGAAGTATTCGTTTGCATGGCTCATCTAGCATAGTCCATGTCGTATACCAAATCTCTGAGTATCTCTGCCTGCACAAGTTAGGCAACTAAGGAGCAACTAATTATGTATTTTAGTTATGTAATAGCACTTCCAACCTTCTTTCTCTGTCCAGGATAGTTAGTGAGAGAATCTTGGCTATGTTAAATTTTGAGTATGTGACACCCTGATTAAAAGTAACAGAATAGTTTATGGTTTATCCAATTTATTTAACTTTTTTAGAAAACTTGAGTCCTCTGTTAGTATTGCTTTGTAATGCATGCAGTCCTTTGTCTTGTAGGCTTTTCAAACTCTTCCAGACACATTGGAGGAAATTGATGCTTTTCTGAGTGAAGAGAAAACCAGGGCTTCCTGTTTCGCAGGCCTCAGTCCTTCGGTATGTTCACTGCTTTCCCTCCACCCTCCTCCCTCCCCCTCTACCCACGCTGTACTTGCTTCCCACTCTGTGCTAGATCTTTGGGTATAATAAGCTAGACAGCAGGAACAATGTGCTGTAAATGCCAGATTCTGCGTCTATTCAGATTTCAAGTACGTTCCTTAAAAAAGGTGCCTTTAAAAAAAAAAAATGTTGCAGTAATCTGGGAGAAACGAAGCTTTACAGTTTCTTTGCTTTACAGCTAGAAATCTATCTTTTTCAATGTGCAGTGCAGTAGTCTGTGTAATTGTGTTTGAACAGTATCGATGCCGTGTGGTATTTTTACAGTCAAGGTTAGAATTGCCAAATATTTTGCTGACTGCTTGTTTTTTATTCTGGCAGGTGGTTGAAGAATACAATAAGCAAACACAAGAAATACAGCAGTTGACAGAATATCTAGAAGAAAAGAAAAATGAGTTGAATAACTATAAGCAAAACATTTCACAGGTAATAGCTCAAGTTATCACTTCTGTGTCATTATAATCCTACATCACTGTAGGAATGTATGTACAGAAATAAAGGGTATAATTTCAGATTGTCTTGAGTATAAACGGAGATGTTAGCTTCCCTAATTATGATGGTTTTGCAATTTAAATGCTATCTCCAAGGGAAAATTCAGTTCTTAAATTGATTTTACATGGATGTGTCTACTTCTAGGTCAAAGAGAGGTGGTTAAGCCTCTTGAAAGTGATGATTGAACAAATTAATGGAAAGTTCAGTAAGTTCTTTAGTTCTATGCAGTGTGTTGGTGAAGTTGATCTTCATATGGAAAATGAGGTATGATTAATTTTTCGTATAACATTCATATTTTCTTGCATAATGTTTTGCTCATATATTGCTAGAGAAAAATAACAAGTTGTCATGTGGAGATGTTCTTTTTAAAAAAACACTGAACTTTTACTCAACGCTTTGGTGTACTAGAACTGACTTATTAGTCTAACTGAAGGCAAGTGAGTCTTGTTCCAGATACATAGGCCTTCACCTCCTGACTTTTGGAATAGGCCTGCAGCTTACAGATCTTGGTTAGAAACATTGTATTTACTTAGCTGTTTTACTCAGATTTATGAAGTTCATGGTCTAAATCTGCATGTTTAGCTCATTTTTGTCCTCTGTTATCATCTAAATCTTATTATTAGGTGTTGAATTGATTTGGTTCTACATGTAGTTTCTGCTGGAGTCCAGGAACATTTTGTCTGTTCTGAAAGCAGCTGTCATTTGGCTCTGTTACCTTCTCAGTAGCCTTTGTAGGTGGAGTTTACTTCTGGTGAAGAGTTAAAAGCGTCAGTAGAACTTGGGGAGAAACACTCAGTGCAATGAACAGGAGAGAGAAATTTGGTATTTTATTTTAAATTGGTTGCTGAAATGATGATTTCAAGACTTTCATATGTTAACACATAGATTACACTGTAGTGAAGGTTAACACATAATAATTTTTTTCTTTTTTTTTTCTGTTGTAAATTACTCAACCAGCTTTTCTTAAAATCACAGTGGCAGTTATTACTCAGGGCAGAAGAGTGACTGGTAAGGCTCTGTATATGAACTGCACAAAAAATGTTTACCTGGAGACTAGTAATATGAAACAGTAGAACATTAAAATGTAGACTTTTCAGGTCTTTTGATTATTACCTAGACAGATCTATATTACACAAAAGCTATCTTTTAGGTAAAAGTATGTTGGGAGAGAGAGCACAAAAGGAACAGTAAAGCAGTTTAAGAGGAAAAGGAGTCTGGAGTGCCTTTCTGAATCTCTTCTTTGGAAGGTCTTGCTTTTCTATAGCAAGGATGTCACAAATAGTTTCAAGAGAAGAGCTAGTGGTACTGTGCTAGTGAGTAAAACTTCTTTCCTCAAGGGATCAGTGGCTACAATCTAGAAAGGTGAATAATCTGTTCTCGAGTTTGTATTCCTTACCCTTCTCTGCAGGAGAATCTTTTGCCTCACCTGTAGATATGGAGAGAGAAACTCTTGAGGTAGAATTACTTTTTATTAGAAATATTTCTGTGACACTGAAGTTCAAGCCCCTGTTAGTCTGCCTTGTAGGAATCTTGGGATCTGTGGATGTTCTTAGTGACACTACCTACTTGTCACCATTGGATAATAGGAGGAATTGGACATTAGGAGGAATTTCTTCACAGGAAGGGTGATTAAACATGGAATGGACTGAGGAGGGAGGTGATGGAGTCACTGTCCTTGGAGGTGCTTAAGGAATGACTGGACAGGACACTTGGTGCCATGGTCTATTTGACAGGTTGGTGTTCAGTCATAGGCTGGGCTCTGATCTCAGAAACCTTTTCCGGCCTAATTGATTCTGTGATTTTTATGTGAAATGCTTCACTGGGTTCTTCCGTAACATCCTAGCAGAAGCTTCTGTAAACATTCTGACTTTCCTTGGTAACACTTAGTAGCCAGAATTCAGACTGCTAGCGGTGATAGCCCTCACATTCCTTGGTTCACCACAAGGAGTTTTGAGCATCATTTTTGTCAGGTTTTGGAATGTCTGTCAGTAATACAGACTGGCATTCCAAATAGTCTGACAGTAGTCAAGGTCTGACTAATGCCATCATGGCTGTGTTGGACATGAATCTTTTTTACTTGGTTTTTCTGGACTATATCTTGTTCACTTTTTCAAACCTAATTTCTGTCTTTGCCAATGCATCTGAAATTACAGTGGGCCTAGAGACCTTATATCCTGCGTTTTATTTCTCCTTACATGAAGTTATAATCAGAAAAACTCACAGAATCACAGATATTCTAAGCTGGAAGGACCCACAAGGATAATCAAGTCTAGCTCTTAAGTAAATGGCCCATACAGGGATTGAGCCCACAACTTTGGTGTTGTTAGCATCGTGCTCTGACCAATCAAGCCAACTCAGTGGCCACTGAACGCAACTTCAGGAATAATAGAGAGTACTCTGAAGATTTCTTTTTTGTCTTAAGCATGAACGCATTTCCTTGCATGGTCCTTCTTTTGAGCCACATCTGTTATCCCGATACCTTGCATTATTGGCTGAGGGTGCTGACAAGTTTTGCCTTCCTGTTAAAGAAAAACCAGGGTTGGAATCCTTGTGTGTGGTTTTTGCTGTTGAGGTATGAAAAGGAAATGGCTGTCCTGGTGGATTTTGGGCTGCTTGGACCTGAAGAGGTTCAGATTGGTATTCAACCTACACACACACCATTACTCCACTGTTCAAATTGATAGTATCCTAAGGCTTTTTTTTTCTGATGAATGGGATTTATAGGGGCATTGCTTTATCCTTCTTCTAGCCAAGATTTTTATTTTCCTGTTGATGTTCTTAGTGTGTATGAAGCCTTTCTTAACAGCAAATAAAAAACCATAGTCATGGAGAGGGAATTATATTGGAAATTCTCTAACAAAAGTAGATTAGAGTTAAGGAAAATAGATGAAGCAGAATTAATATATTGATCTGAAGTTGAACCTGAGTAGTTGGTAGACCTGTGTACATTTGTATAAATGTCCTTTAGCTTGCATGTCATCATAAAATAAGGTATAGTACAAAGAAAATGAGTTTAACAGGTACTGGCTTTCACAGGAGGAGTATGAGAAGTATGGTATTCGCATTAGAGTCAAATTCCACAGTAGCACTGAACTTCATGAATTGACTCCATATCATCACAGTGGAGGTGAGAAAACTATTTCCACTATGTTGTACCTGATGGCTCTGCAAGAACTCAACAGATGTCCTTTCAGGGTTGTTGATGAAATAAATCAGGTGAGAATCAGTAGTGCAGTATTGCTCTTTCTATATACAGCTGCTTTATGACATGGAGAGAGCAGACTTTTTTTTTCCTTTTCAGGGAATGGATCCAATGAACGAGAGAAGAGTTTTTGAAATGGTTGTGGAGACTGCTTGTAAAAAGAGGACATCTCAATACTTCTTCATTACACCAAAGGTGTGTGACAGAAAATGAAATAGGAAGTTTGAAGTGTAGGAGAATTGGATATTGTGTGATAATACACTGATAAACACTGTATAACTTACCTCTGTTTTACCTAAGAACCTTGGATTAAAGGGTAACTGAGAGGATCTGTCCATTTTAAGGACAGTCAGGCAAGAATTAGGACCAAGGTTTATCTCCTCAAAAACCCACTCTGGAGTTGGGGTTACCATGGAAAAGGCTGTAAAAGGTAATGCCTCTAGCTAACAGAATTCAGATGGTAGCAGAGACCAACTTCCAGACAAATCAAATGATGATACTGGAGGAGGAGCAGGCTAATGCTGCTGACATCAGAAGAACTCTAAGAGTTCCACATTATTACTTGAATAGTTTTCCTGTATTAATCTGAGACTTACAGGCTCAGAAAAGGTGAGATCTGTGCTCTAAGAGTGACCAGTTTGATTGTACTCTTTGGTCAAAATTTAAAAATAGGTAGTTGACTTACTAGGCATGAAGTGATGCAATGCCAAGGCTTGAAAAGGGTAGATAGGGTGGCTGTTCACCTGCACCATTAACAGAGACTGATGTTTATGTTCAGCTTGATCCAAGACAAATTGAAACAGTAAAGGTTACTTTTACACCAGGGAGACAAGCAGTCAGTAGTGTGCTGGCTTTTATTAATATATCAGTTCTGTATCACATTACAGACTGTATTTTAGAAAATCTGGCTGGTATGTCCTTTTTTTTCAGTAAATAGCAATTGAACGGTGTGAGTAAAACCATCTTGTAGCATTTACCTTACTGGAAGAAGCTAGAAGGTAATGCTTCTTGTTCCTTCTGATCTTGCAGTATGCTTACCTCTGTGCAGTTTGGTAATTTCCTGACCACATTACTTCTTTGTTGTTCTGTGTTATCTATTCCCTTTTGTCTTCTTGTGATTCCTCTCCTTATTGGATCAGCTTTTCTCTGTGCTGTCCTACTTAGGAAAGATCAGAGTGATTTGGATGTTGAAAGATAGATAGCTCAACTAATTCTAATGCTTCCCAAATGTAAGGAGTTGTAGAAAATTACTGGGGTCTGGGGTCCAGAGTCTGTTTTAAAAGTTGAGTCTGTTGTCAAATTACTAATAGAGGAAAATCGAGTGTTCAGAGCTAGCCAGAAAGATCAAAATAAAAATGAAAAAGCAGAAGTAAAAAAATCTCAGAAGCTTAAAGAAGCGAAAAAAAGTCCAACATCATAGTAAGAGGAAACTGGAGGACTATGTTTGCACCATTATTCAGCAACAAGAAACAGTGTTATGAAGAGGTGGCTGAAGATATTCTTTGTGCCTCCTTTCCTCTTCCTGCCCCCCCACAAGCAGGTGATCACCACAGTTAACATGGCAAGTAATAATGACCTGTCACAAGAAAAATTCGTGAGATAGCAAGTCATGTAAAGGTTTAGCTGACAAGAGTGTTTGTGTGGGCTGCATTAGAGGATAATTAAAATGCTGCAAAGGGCAGGCAGAGAAGACCAGACTGCTGTTTCATGGTTTACCTGCAGTTCCTGATCCTACGCTATATGTCACCACTTACTAGAAAGCAAGTATGTAATCGCCTACTAGAAAGTGTGACAATTTGTCATACTAAGCCGAGTTCTGTGTGTGTACCCCCTGGGTACAGGAAAAACTGTGACCCTTTTTTTCAGTATGTTGACACCTTCCCTGGTTATATTTTTAAGCAAGCTGCAGAGGGGAGGGGTATAAATTAATATACAGTAGTTGATTAGGAATAGTGTATTCTGAATAGTTGTGAATCACTGTCATAATGAGTAGATGAACTATGTTCTTAGAAACGGGTTTGAAAATTAGTAGTTTTAATACAAATCTGTGGTGAAACAGATTACATTTATTAAACATACAGATAATCACCATATTTGGAGATAATCCTTTTTTTGCTGTAAAGCAAGATTAGAATTCTAAATAATCTTAGGTTAGGTAACTTTATTTGAAAACAAGATTCATTTCAGTACAGACAAACATAAAATTTGGTATTTAAGTGAGAAAAATGAGCAGCAGCATCTGATGTTAGGCCGAAGTGCCTAAATGGCTAGGGAGAGGGAAGTGGCAAGTTCAGCATCAGTTGCAGGTAAAGTGTTCAAAGTCTTCCTGAGCACTGCTTGTAATCTACAGTTTGCACGACATCTTTGTCTGCTGGGCTTGTGCTTGGCAAGGTTTGGATTATCCTAGGTATCCAGCTTTGGCTCTTAAACTTCAGAAAAGTAGTACAGGGGCTGGAATTACTCCAGAAGATAGCAGTGCAATTTCTAGTAATTTTGATTGTTCTGAGTTTCCACTAAGGGAAATTGCTTAGCTCAGAGAAGCACAAGGCTAAAGAGAGACATAGATGTACTTGGGTACAATTACTGTCTCCTGCCTTGCCCTGAGGTAAAAAGGGAAAAACATTATTCTGTGCCCACAGTGGAGTGGAGGTATTCTCTGGATACAGCAAAAAAGCAGAGATTGTTTGCAACAAGAAGGTACAGATTAGAGACAGAGATTTTCTTCTACTGAGAATAATGATGCATGGAAATTGGCTGAAGAATGAGTCCCTGTAAGGGGGTTTCTAGGTACAAATACACTTCGTTTGTCAGGCTATAATCCTAGTATATAGATATTTTTGAGATCTAAGGTTTTGCATAGATCTTATTCACCTTTTTTAGATAATGGGGAACATCTAGCTATTTTGACTTTGGTTTCTGTGTTTTTCACCAGCTCCTGCAGAATCTCACTTACAATGACAAGATGACTGTGCTGTTTGTTTACAATGGACCTTTTATGCTGGAGACATACAAATGGAACATAAAGCATATGAGGAGACGGCAGAGGCGGCTTACAAGGATGACTGAATAGTGGTATATAGTTACAGATACATAGTTCTACAGAAATATTTTATATATCTTTCTTGAAACATCTGGCTTTCAAGAATTCAGAAATTGTCAAAGAGGAAAACGTGTAAGGAATTGATAATTGAGAACTTTGGTTCTTAAAACTTGGGCAAATGTTGGACAGATTTGAAATGCATGATTTTCTTTTTAAGTCTTTCATAGTGGTCACTTTCTTCAAAGAACCTACTTTTCTCAGTAGTAGGTTTAAACAAAAATGAAGTTTCTTTTTTTTTCCTATTCTATCAGTTAATGCAGCATCAGAAGGGCAGGTAATTTTTCTAGGTTATCCTGGACTTGCTCTGTGACTGTTGTTTATTAGAGGTTGAGGGTTTTTTTCCCCCAAAAATGGAATTTGCTTTTGGTAAATAGTTTCACTTTACAACAGATGTGGATATTATTCCATTTCCCTATTGAAATGCAATACTTAAAAATTAATTCAGGTGATCTGTAGGAACAGAATGGTTTGTAATGGTTTGTTTTGTAAAAATAAACCTGAAATTAATATAAAGAATATTATTCTATGACTGTATTATTGTTGAATAAATACTTTATCTCAAAATTAATAAATAAATATAATAACATTTCATTCTGTAGTGCTTGAGGATAAGGTCTTTCTAGCAAGTCTCTTAGCAAGGAGGCTGACAGAGTTCCAGGTCTTCCGAAAACAGTGAGCTAGTGAGCTTGCAGAAGTAAAACTAGCCAATATATAACTTCTTATGTGTTTGTTTTTCTAAGTAAAACTTGATGCATTTTTGGCTACAGAGAAAATAGTGCTGCAGATTTCACATGTAAGTTAAACCCAGGGGGCTTTTTACAAGGGGTCAGCTGCATTGGAGTGGTTGTACAGTCAATTGCTTTTCAACAGAAAGCCATAAAAATTTTTAATAGAATGTTGGCCATAATGGCTAAGCATTTGGAAATGCAGGCTATCAACAGAATGTTGAATACCTAAAACAAGGTCCTGATTATTAAGTTAACTATTAAAAGAGTAAAATTCAACAATTTGATGTCTGGTTTGAGTGGGTGTTTTTCTTAACAGCATCCAGGCTTTGATATTTTCATATTCAAAATAAAATAACCCACTACAAAATATGAGCTGGAATCTGGAAGGTTTTAGGTATTAAAGGGTAAGTGTTGTAATTGCTCTTCTGAATAGATAGGTGAGCCTTCAATGCAGTAGAGACCCATTCATTCTTGTTAACTGCAGGCCACCACTGTTGGAATTGTCTGACTGTGAAATGAGTTCTATGGAGCAATTTCTATGATGATTAGTGTCCCAACACAAGTACTGAACAGAAGATATGAAAGTGTGGAAACTCAGGCTGTGGTCAAGAGATAATTTGGTCAGCAGAGTATCTTCGACATAATTGAAGCTACAGGCCTATTTGCCTGTCCGCTATATTGAAAGATCTTAGTTTTGAAAGAATTCTTCATAATTGTCTATTATCAGGGAGTTTCTCCCTGTGAAGGGTTTCTTTCCCTGTACCCTCTGTCATTAGTATTGTTGCTGTTACTGTTTGTTTTCTTATCTCATTGCTGTTTGCAGTAAATACTTCTTACCGCTCTCAGCCTATGATCTTTGTCTTTTGTGCCTCCAGTTCTTCTCTCCAGCACATTGCAGGGGGAGGGGAAAACAGAGCGAGAGAGCAGTGTCTGGTTTGGAGAGTCTTGGTGGGGGCATTGAACTGGGGAGTACCATTCTTAAACCAGGACAGATTGACACAGCGTCTGATGGGAGGTGTCTGACAGGAGAGCTTACATCATGGGAAGCGGGGAGGGGGAACCTTTGCGTTCTAGCTTCTCTGTAAATAACTGAGCCAGAATTACTTTCTTTACTTCTGACTCACTAAAACACAGTGTCCAAAATTACTTTTCCTAGAACTTCTTGTTCTGGAAGCATTTTTCCCCCCATACCTTGCTAATTAAGAATAAAACCACGATTCAGTACACTGTAATTCGGGAGAGAAAGGAGATGCGGAAGGGAGTTAAATCCTCCTCTGCTCCAAGAAAAATTCTTCACCTGTCCCTGCCTGAACATCTGAAAATCACATGACTGTTCCTATGCTATTGCACTCAGACTAGGCTTGCCAAAAGCCATGCTTCTGTGAGGCTCATTGGTCCAGTGTCCATTGCATATTCCAATAGCCTGGGGGAAGGGCAGTTTTTTGTAGGAGGAGCTGATGTAGTTGCTATACCTCATTTTACTTTGGTGCTACCTTCAGCCATTGACAAGGCTGAACTAGTAAGGAGAGGGGAGATAAATGCAGAAAGCAGATATTTTTAACCACTGAAAGCTTTTCAGTGTTGAAAGCCAGCAGGGTAGGCGTGGAAAAATAAGGGCCAGTAGCAACAGCAGAGGCAGAAGTAGCAGAGGTGATAAGCAGCACTACAGGAGCCTACCTACCAACCTCTGCTGTGGCTCAGCTCTTTCCCAAGGGTGCAATCCTCTGACACCAATTCCCATCTTTATGCTTTCCCCCAAATTCCACCAGCTTTTTGTTACTAATCTGTTCCCCAGTTGCTCTTGGGAGTAATTCCCCAGTTGTCCAGTCTTTCTTCTGTTGACCTATTACCTCCGCTGGGCCAATGAGGTCTTTTTGACAGTTGTAACGAGTTTTGGCTGGGATAATTTTCTTCATAGAAGCTTGTATGGGGTTATATTTTGAGTTTGTGACCAGAACACTGTTGGTTACATAGGGATGTTTTAGCTACTGCTGAGCAATACTTGCACCACATTGAGGCCTTTTCTGTTTCTTACACTGCCCCACTAGCACAAGAAGTTTACAAAAGGCTGTGAGGGGACACAGCCAGAACAGCTGACCCCAGCTGACCCAAGGGCTGTGTCATGCTGTATGACACTCTCCTCAGCAGTAAAAGCTAGGGGAAAGAGGAGGGATGTTTGGAGTTAAGTCTTCTGAAGTAACTGCTGTGTGCAGTGGAGACCTGCTTTTCTGGAGGAATAGCTGAACACCTGCCTGTTGATCGGAAGTAGTGGATGAATTCCTTGTTTTGCCTTGCTTGTGCACACAGCTTTTGCTTTCTCAATTAAACTGTTTTTACCTCAACTCACAAGTTTCCTCACTTTTACCATTTTGATTCTCTGACCCATCCCCCAGGGGGAGGGTGACTGTGTAGCCCTGAGCTGCTGCCCAGTATTAACCCACAACAACAGTGTATGTTGGTCTCAAAACATGACATTCATTACACCTGTCATTATTGCACCTGGAGCTGCAAAGGATCTTGGCAAATACCTTGGCTTGTTGTGTATTTATAGAAGAGCAAGTCACGTGCTCACAGAGTGACCTCTTTGGGAGGCATGGTGATGAGAACATGGCAAATTAGCTGGAAATGAATGACGGACTTCACTTTGTTGGGGATACGGAACCGTGCACAGTAGTGGACAAAGCTGATCTGGCTGGAAGCAAGAAGGAGGGGAGAGACAGTAACTCAGAACATGGTGGCAGAAGATACCAAGGAGCCTTGGTAAAGTACGGAGAGCAGAAGAGTGCCCAGGTAACATGTAACATGGATGGTTCAAAGTGTATCTGCATCATGTAATTTAAAGGGGAAAGATGTCCAATTCCCCCTTCCCAATTTGTAACCAAAGCTGTAGACTGTGAACATTATGCAGCTTGACCTTAACCGCAGTCCATTAACAGTGGTTTACCTCAGTTTGGGTCATGTAATAGTTTTTTCATGGACAATAAAGGTTTTTTTGGGTGGTTTGGTTTGGGGGGGCAGGGGGTTTGGTTTTCGTTTGGTTTGGTGGTTTGGGTTTCTTTTCAGGGCTGCTTGTTTGGTTGGTTTTGTTGTTGGTTTTCCTGAGGAATTACAAACACAGCGTAAATTCAAAGCAGATGATGAGTACAAGAAGGGCAAAGGGACTTCTCAGGCACCACCAAAGAGTATCAGCCCCACTTTGTGCTCCTGCAGTGATGCTTAAAGGACTGTTCAGGTGAAAAGCCACTGATTTTACAGTTTGCTATGGGCCCCAGTGGTTGAGGAATCTGCTTCTGCTTTGTGTCTGCTTCTGAGCTGAACTGTATTGTCCATGAAGGACCTTTCTGCTCAGAATTTTTGTAGCATTTAAAATACACTTTGCTGCATAAAATATATTGTCTTTGTGTCAATATATTTAAAGTGGTACAGTTGCCAGTGTGCATGCAATTCCCTAAGCATCAGTCTGTCAGAAATCAGTATGTTCATGAAATCATTTCAGTAGCTTATATTGGGAGAGCCCTTTATTTCAGTTTGAATAAATTTGGTTAGGCTGTCCCCCTTGAAATGTTTGTTTAAAAATGGTACCACTAAGAAGTATGGTTCATTAGATGTAAGACTTGAATGTAGTTCAGCTTCTAGATAAGGTCTGTATTATTTTATGCAATGCAGGAAAGCAGAAGCAGTGATTTGCCACCAGCATTGCACAGGCTAATAACACAATTGTGGTTTTCTCTCGTATTTTTTGACAGAGCAGTTATGTATGGCTTTTCATAGACCCTCAAAAGGTGCTTTCTGCTTGGAAACACAGTTCAAGGCCACCAAAGCAGTCATTAACAGCAGAAGAGCCCAAACCACTGTATGTGGTGCTTCTGGGAAGCTCTAATATACCTTACATCTGTGTCTTCTGAAACTCTTGCTGCTTTCTGGCCCTGCCCATTAGCCAGAAGAGAAAGAAAAAGCCATTGAGAAAGTCCAAGATTTCTCTGGGCACCTTTTTAGCACAGTGTTGGAATGGCTGTGATGTTGTCTGTACCCTTTGGTATCTTTCTCCATGTGTTCTGAGTTCCGAAAGGGCATTTTTTGGTCTTGAAATGGTGAACTGCCCTTATGTACTCCATGATTCTTCTCATGCCGTGGTTTACACACTCCATTTCCTTTGTACCTTGTGTTTTGCTGTGCAGACACACAGGCATTATATGGCCTAGGAGGCAATAGACAGTAGGAAACAGAGACTGATGGGGTCTGATATGAAAAGTGATAGGATGTTTATCAATTATCAATTGAAAGTCACAAGCCGGTAAAAATACAGCAACAGTTGTAGCAATTCCAAAAATACAAGCTGAAAGCAATAGGGATGCTAGTGCACTCCAAAAGCCATAGATGAGCCAGAAAAATACTGTGTGTAATCATACAGAACTAAATGTCTTTTAAGGATTAGAACTGATGGCAGTCAAGATCTTATCTTCTGAAATGGCTAGATTTCCACAATACCTGTGGAGGTGTTTGAGGAGGTGTATTAGGAGAGCATGGCAGTGAAAACATGGTAAATGAAAAATTCTTGCCATTGGGAAAGCTTCCCCTTCTTCAAGGGAGTCCCTTAAAGAGTACTTGAGTTAAGTACAGTATTCTGACAATTGTGCATTTGCATTAAGTTACTGCTGATGAAATTTTTCCGATGCGGCTGAGTAGAAGAGCTCAACCTGAAAGAGGTTTTGTTTCCAAAGCAAAAGTCATTGAGAAAGTAGTGGTTGTTACAGAGCTCTAAAGCATGAATGAAACCTCAGAGACTTTTTAGCCCTGCAAGAGTGAGTGCTGAATAACATTGTTATAGACTCCTATGGAGATCAAAATTATCCAGGTCACGCAGCAGGCAGATTCAGAAAGCCAGCCTTCCTTGTAGGCGGCTTTCTGAACCACTCTGCAGGCATTGAACTGGACTTTTATGACATTTTGTGGCATGTTTCCTTTCTTTTTTCTTTGGTAGAGAGGAAAAATGAAAATACAGGAGACCCTCACAACCTTGTAGAAATTGTGCTCTCAGAATCAGCAGGTCTGTGTTCACACTTCCCCATGCCACTACTGCCAACATCACTGTGGTGCACCCAAGTCTTTGCATGATGTACTCATTCCTAGCCAAAATTTATACCACTCCTGGCAAGACCCCTCTGTACAGTGTACTACATCTCAATGGTTGGAAATGTCTTTCTAAGGCCTTCTCTACACTAGGCAGATTTTGGCGGCTGTTCAAATTACAGCACTGAAACCAAACATTAAAAGGTTTAAGATGAAGCATGGTAAATTTGTGGAAAGTCTTCTATGATGCGATTGAAAGGGAATGAGACCAATGCCACAGCCCTGTGTCCCTTATTCCTAAAATCAATGACAAGCTGAAAAAAGAAAACATTATGCTGAGTTTTTTTATCTGTCCTTTAGCCATCCAACCTAAGAAGAGAAAACTCCCAACTCAGCATAGAGTCAAATCTGGAAGCTACTTACAAGTTTTGTTCCAGCTGCAGATGTCAATCTTCCACCCATTTGTCCCTGCCTGCATTGCTGGAAGGTTACATGTTCCCTTGGGTCCAGGGCTCATCTTGTGGTCATACCCTAGCACCATGCCCATGGACCAGGTTAAGTTAGTTCCTGTAAGCGGTTGCTTTCAGTAACTGTGATGTCAGTGACTGTATGTGTCAGGGAGCTTTTCGGCACAGGGTACCTTGCCTTTCCCTCCTTCAGAGGCCAAGCAGATGCTTTTTATCTCCATACACCAGTGACCCCTCCAAAGCCACAGAAAGCTCAAGGCAGCAGTGTGGCTGCATAGGCTGAAGCATCATTAGCTCACTGAGGAGCTGGCACAGTGTGCGGCAGAGCACCACTGAGCTCAAAAGCCATGGAGCAATGGGAGACAGACTTCTTGGGAGGTGGAGCATGCAGGTGTTGGGACGCTTTTTCCTGAGAACAAGTTGTGTCTCTGTCTCCCTGCTGTATTGGTAGAAGGAGTGCCTGGGAAAACACCCTGGAAAAGTAGAGAAACATGGCCCAACCTAAATGATGACTAGCAACACTAAGACTTTAGAAGCTGGTTCACACACCACTCAACTATGGATTTCATAATGTGCAGTACTTTTTTGTAGTCATTCAGGCTGGTTTACATGACCACTGCTTGACTTCAGTCATTCAAGACAACATTTGGGGTTTTTATTCCTTTTTTCTTTATTTGGACAATATATATATACATATGTACAAAAAACATCTATGCCTACTTTTTTTTTCTTTTCCTTTTTTCACAATTTCATGTGATTTACAAAACAGGACAGCAAAATAACTTATAAAGAATACGAATACTGTACAAAAATAAAACTGATTAAAGTGTTGGGAGTTGATATTTTACAGTGTTACAGATCACTGGTTTGTAAAACAGCATTTTGAAGTATGTGTCCAGTCTGCTGTATGCTGGCTGAGTCCATTTGCAAGCTGAAAACAGATCTGTAATGTCGGTCATGAAAAAAGTTCAAAAAGAAATATGTAATATAGCTATACCTTTAAATCCATGACTTCTCTATACTAATGGACTTTCTTAATCAAGGAGAGGAGCTGTCCTAACTTCAGCGCTATTAAGTACTTCCAAAATAGTACAACAAGTACATACAGTATTAGAGAACCTGATTTTCCTTTTCTTTTCCAACACTTGCAACACTATTTAAAACTTAACTTCAAGATGCAAGGAACTAACCTGCAGTTTGTTTTAGGTGTTAAAGCCATTGTTTGCTTTTACTGAAAGAAAAAAAACCAAACCAAATTAACAAAACAGTAAAATGAAATCCCCAAACCTGATTATTCCTAATGCATTCTGTTAGTGGTTAATTAATCACATTAATGCTGTCTAGTCCAATGCTGAAATACAGCATACATTACTGTTTAGGAAGGGCTTTTTCCAGAAACAGGATCTTGTGACTGGCAGTGGTGACACGTGCCTTGCATATCCCATTGTCCCATGGACTAAAGTACCTCCCCCCTATTTCAGACTTTGCAGAAACAACGTTTCTTTAAGTGTGCATTCTACCCCAAATACACAACATGGAAACCAAAAAAGCTGGCCATTTACTTCCATATATCAGTTAATCCTGGTAGCTAAGTGACCAAAACGTTTACATACTGATTTAGGAGCTGCTTATCAGCTGTAGCTTTTAGTTGTGGTTGACTGGATATGAGGATCTCTTGTATTTCACAAGATCAGGCTTTAATATTCCAAGTGCTGCATTTGTCCCACAAAATGGCAACAATCCAGACTGCAGGACGGAGACTTGAAATCTAGCTTGATCTTCAGAGAGAAGAACAAAGATGAACGTAGATGCACCTTTGAATCTCATTGGGCTGCTTGTGGCCCTGACCCTACTCCACAAGGCAGCATTAACAGTACTGGTAAGCAGAACACTTTCTCTATTTCTAGATCAATAGAAACACCAACACTACCAGTTTTTATTACAAAGAACCTATGTCCCTATGACTCAATCTGAATACGAGAAATTAAAGTTTGGTTTCTAAAATAAATGTTTCAAAAAGCTGAAACGGAGGTAGAAAGTGTGCTTGGTTTCCTGATGTCTTCACTGAAGAAAACACATCCCTTTTTATTCCACAGACTGTTCAATATCCCCAATGCTTTAAAAGCAGTTCTCTTTACACAGACGAAATCTATCATGAACTACACAGGTAAAAACACAGTATGCAAACTGATTTCTAATGCTGAAAGCCATATACAACTGTAGAGGAAAACACTCTACTCTCCGAGTAAATTCTTTATGTTTGTTTCTAGGAAGCAAGCTTTTTATCAGATAAAACAATAAGATACTGTAATTGCAGGTGTGCTAACAAGATCTTTTATGTACAGAATTTTACAAAATGATCTAAATTCATCTGCAGTGGAGACACTTTGGGTTTCAGTGTAAATACTCACAAAATTAATTTGGCCCTAAGTCTCTGTAGTAGGGCTGCACTTCCCCTTCCTCTTCTGGAGGAAGGGGTAAAAACCAAACAGAAGAATGTGTCTGGAAAAAAATAATGTGTAAACAGAATTCTCCCCCCTCCTTATGCAGCTGAGGAGGGGGAAAAAATATATCACTGATAACCTCTTAATATTCATGCTTTTAACATAAAAAAATTTGAAATATTCACTAATGACCACAGCTGAAAGTTTTCATTCAATGATCTTTCTGCTCCTTTTAAAGATCAAAAAATAGCTTTCAAATAAAAGTAACATTGCCTTTATTAGCATTTGACGTGCCATGCATGACACAGGTACAAAGTACCAAGAGAAGCTTATGCCATAAAGGAGTATTGCAAGACACCTTCTGTATTTCAAATTAGCTTGTGGTATTCCCCCATACTCCAGAGAAAGAGCAATCAAGAGATACAGGAGCCCTTCCAAAGTGCTCCTTACAGTAATTTTAGGTATTTCCATTAGCAGAGTGCTCTTAAGGAAAGGTCTACTCTCTCCATAAACACACACAACTCCCATAGAACTTCAAGGGAGTTAGGCCATGGTATGAAGAGAATAAATCTTTAAGGCAAGTGTAGGAAGAGAAGAAGCCTTTAAAAAAGCAGCAGTTTGTAAAGATGGTAGCTGCTTTGTGCACCCATTCACACAAACCACAGCAGAATAAAGCACTGTTAGTGGCATTTCTATAATACAGTACTGTATTATTGACAAGTAAAGTATAGGATCATATGAGAGACATATGCTTCAGCTCCCACATGCCCGCCACATTATCTAGGCTGACTTGTATTTTTCCACGTAAGTGAGTAACAGAGTTAAATACACACACAGTCAGAAAATTACTGAGCTCTTTATGGGGATTTTTTTTTGCTTTAAGTATCTTCTTGAATCATACATGTTTTTACTGAAAAAGTCCAGCTTATTCAAAAGTATAGTATATTTAATACAAAGTAAAATTAAAAAGACCTATTTACTTTAATGGGTCTTATTGAGTATAAATTCACCTTATCTCAGTATATCAATCAGATACTATTTTTAACATATGTAATGTTTCCCTTAATAGTCTCTTTAAGTGCAGGATCGCAGAAGATACACAGAAGTAAACCCACTTCTACAATGTGCTATGGAGTTTCTATCTGAGAGTTATTTATGTGACTCGGAAAGTGTTTTTACTCGACAGACTCTAAATACAAGCAGCATTACACTGATCAACAAAACATGTTCATGACACAGCAATCACAAAGACTTTGGGGTCATGCTACTGTGGTGGCACAGGCCAGACCGCCCAGTCATATGTATGTACACCAGTATCAACGCATTACATTAGAAGAGGTGGTCGCCTCCTTGCTGGCTGCCCCTTCCCTCCTCTCACCCCACAGTCCACTTGTTCCAGACTGTTGTTCTCAGTGCAGGGCCAGGAGGTGGAAGATGGGGAGGGTGATACTGAGTACGTCGGGTTTTTTTAATGCCGGCTACGTGTGCTTTTGGACAGCGAGGGTGACCGGCACCGCAGCGGATGCTCGTGCTCTGGCACCACTGCCTGCATCCTCGCCACAGCCTGCCTCTTCCCCACTCCTCCCCCAGCGCTAGCCTTGCCTTCACAAGGAGCTGGTGGAGCTGGACTTTTTGGATCGCTTGATCATGCTGGGGTGGAACTCGGTGTGGCGGCGGGCGTGCTTGGTCAGGTGGTCGCTCCGCATGAACCGCTTCTCGCAGAGGGGGCACCGGAACTGCTTCTCGCCAGTGTGGGTTCGGTAGTGCCGCGTGAGCTCGTCAGAGCGGGAGAACTTTTTAAGGCAGTCGGGCCACGTGCAGGGGAATGGTCGCTCACCTGTGTGGAGAAAAGGATGACAAGAGATTTAGAGGGGCAGGGGTAATGCAGATCAGCACATGCCAGCTTTGCTGAGGAGCCAAAGAACATGCTGCTGAGGGGAAAAAGCTGCTTTTGTTTCCTGCCATGGTGCCAATGTCTGTGAAGTTGTTGATAACTCACTTCATCAGGTTTCAGTCTCACCTCCAGTAGAAGCCAAAAACCCCTCCAAACACATGAAACTCACATTCTAGTGCAGAACCTTACATGACCTGAAGACTGTCAAAACAACAGATGAGCTCTGCCTTGTGCCTGTATGTTTTTCATGTTGGTCTCACTACAGTAGCTTGGGAAAGGAGTGCCAGAATTATTCCTCTGACACTTCCATTCTACTGAATTATTTGTAACAGTCAGAAAATTATGCCAAAAAAAAAAAAAAAATCCCTTCACCTAGGACAAATCATTTCAGCCCAGGAAGAACTGAGTGAGGAGGCATCAGGGTGAACAGTGAAGCCGCAGGGCTGCAGACGTGTAGGGCAAAACTGCTGCACCTGCAGAGAGAAGTTCAATGCTCCCCTCTCAGCCCTTCCCCTGGAAATACAAGGTGTTCCAGCAAGTATCAATCTCTGAGACAGCTGATTTGAAGACAGGAAAAACACCTCATTATTCACACTCTATCAGAATAAATGTTTGCTATAACGATGAAGAACAAACCCAAACACCTTAACCTAAACCATACCGCAACTTTGCTTTTACAAAACAAGGGTGCAAGGACTGAAGAGCACTCTATGTCATCTTCCTGGCACTCCACATGCTTACAGTTCACCTCTGTGGGTTGCACAGACTTTGCCTTTGGGCACACACACAATGCCTCTGGAGCAGCAAGGCTGACCCTAGTACACAGCACAGATGGAAACTGAAGGTGTTTAAGTTCACACAAAGGCTTTCCACCACAGACACCATGCACTTCTGCTGTTCTGATGCCTTAATTTACTTTCTTCGGAGTCTCCTGAAGGGAATATAAATGGCAGCTCTGTGACAGCTATTTATAGTCAACCATGGAATATAAAAACTATCCCAGGAGTTTTCCAGCTTAAAAGAGTTGGAAAGGAACTCAGGAACTCCAGTATTTCTTGGTACTGTGGGGTTTGGCACAACAGGTGAGCTCATTTTACATCCAAAGATGAACAAAAAGGAGTAATTTACAAAGTAAGTCCTGGAGTTCTCCCCAGACACAACAACAGAAACAAAAAGCTACAGACTTGAATGAACAGCCCTGAAGCCAGGAGGACAATCAGCAGTAGATAGTATGGCAGAGCTGCAGAGAGGAGAAAGAAGGTGGGGAGGGACTCACTGATGGCATCCAAAAGGCCAAGGAAAGATAAGACAGATCAGGTAAGCTAAGGTGTAGCTACACCATGGGCCCTGAAAGCTCTAGTGAGCCTCCCTGAATAACGCAGCTGCTTTCACCATTTGGGCTCCTGATTATTTGTGCTCCTTAACAGGCAGCTCCCCTATTCCAGACCAAGCAGTGTGCCATGGAGCTGAGCTGGATGCGTGGGATTTCATAGGTCACAGCAACACGGTGGCTGCTCCCCCTGCGCTTGCCTCTTTTGCCTCATGGCCTTGCTGGTCCTCGGTCAGGGGAGAAGAATGGAACAGACGAAGTCAAAGCCTGAGCTTGGTGGAGGCAGAGCTGCCAGCCATGCTGAGCCAGGGCTATTTTGTTTGTTATAAATTCATTTCTTGGCTCCCTGATGCACGCTTTTAGACATGGTTGGAAGACCTTCTGAACAACCACCATCTGTATAAAACAAATTAATTAAAACAGTATGTACGGTCACGCGTGCATGAAGGCCATGACCGCAGCTACACATGGGAGCAGCACCGGGAGCTGTACAGAAGCCTCACAACACCACCCTTGCCCAGCACCTGCCCTCAGCATCTGAGGCAAGTGTTTCACTTGTGCTGCTCTTTTGCAATCTATCTCATGGTTCCTATCACAGCTCCTGGAAGCAGGTGGCAGTGGGAGGTGCAGAACAGCTTTCTTGCTCCCCCTGGGAGTGTGGGAGGAGTGTTATACATCTTGCACGCGTGGAGCCATCTAGTATATGCCGCTGTGTTAGGCACTTGCACCCCAGAGCACTGGGAGCAACTGAGGCATCCTGCCTCATCCCCAGAAACCACCCACCAATTGCCAACCACCTGTCTCAGGAAAGCTCTTCAGCCTGCAGAAGTGCCCAGCTGTAAACAGGGAGATTAGGTGCCTAGGCTGGATAACAAGCATCAGTCTTTGAGGTGCAGCACCTGCATTTTAGCCATGGTAGTATCCAACCTGAGTGCCTAAAAGTAGTGCTTAAAATCTGGCCTAAAGCAGCCCTCAAGAAACTGAACTTCTCCCCCACACCCTCCTGTAATTGCATGTGGAAAACAAAAATGAAGCCCTGCTTCTGGAATTCCCTCTGACACATGACAGGAGCAGCGTGACCTCCACCATCGCCACCCCACACACCTTCACATGCCAGGGGAAAGCACTCTAACGTTACGCAGCCTAACCACTAAGCTTTAGGGAAAGACAGGGCTTGCTCAGGATCCCTTGAGGATTACCTCACCTGCTGTGCCTTTGGTACTGTACTCTGCAGGGAATCAGCCCTGGGCTTGGCTGGGGGAGGACACAAATGCTGTAGGAGCCTGGTGTGGTGCAGACAAGCTTGCTACTGAACAGGAGAGCCGCTGCGCACCAGGACGGACACAGCAGGGATCGCGGGCAGAGATGGGTGGCCACGCTCCCTCGGACGCACCTGGATGCCACCAGCACTGCCCCGCAAACCCCGCCGAGCTCCCAAGTACAGTAGCGGAGAATGGTGCCACCACCTTGGCAATACAAACCTGCAGAAGCTGTCACAGCCACTTCGGAAATGCCTATATGAAAGTAGGCACAATCCCTGACACCTGGATGTGTTAAATTCCAGGCTTCTCAGAGCAGAGACAAGGGGGAGGGAGGCTTTTCCAGGCCCTCAGGGGTCATCTCTGAACCTGAATATTCACTGCTCCCTTTGGTCACAAAGCTATAAAGGATGACAACAGCCCAAAGAGATGATGCCTCAGTGACAGTCTCGACAGGTGCAAGGCAGGCATGGAGTGTGTCTCCAGAAAGCACTTAATGCAAAGCAGAAATGGCTGATGGCATGGGGTAACTGTCCACTCAACAGAGCTGGTGGTGCTATCTGCTGTATTCGGCATGCTTTCTTTTTAAAGCAGCAGAGGTGTCTGTAGAAGAACCCTCTGAGGAAACAGGTCTTGCAGCTCATGTGCTTGCTCGGCAGGTAGTGGCCTAGAGAGCTGCAATGCAAACTAATGCTGCCTCCATCTGGAGAAAATGGATTTCTGTGTCAGCTCAGGCAAGGCGTATCTTTTCCCTATGATTCTTCTCCCTTGGTTTTGGGGGTAGTAATGCTGAAACTTGAAACAGCAGAAATGAACCATCAAAACACAGTGCTACTATACACTGATTCCCTTAGTGGCTATATGCTACTGACATTTTAAGATATGTCTCTAATGGGATTTTCCATCAAGAGATGAAGGAAAGGTCAATGGTACATCATGATAATTCAAAACTATACATGATTGGATCCTAACAAAACAGATACAAGATGTAAATAATTTTCTTTACAAAAAAAAAAAGGAGATATATATATATATCTACATATATACACACACATATCTCCAGGGCAGCTTACAGAAGTAGGAAGTGAATGAGAAACTGATTTATAGGTTATAGGAACAGGTGCATCTGCAGACTTCCATTCTTTGTGCTACGTGGCACCAGGAATATAGTGAGAGACATAGTTTATTCTGAGTATAAGCTAAGAGTGGTGCTTCACAGGTCTTCACTACAGTCTAAAGAACTCCTGCTCCTGCAACCCTGGCTTACTTTAAGTCCCATATGGATGTAAAAGCCTTTGCAGATCTTAGCCCTCTTGCTTCATCTGCCATTTTCTAGTTGTTCCTTCTCCCCACCCTCTACCACAAATGTTTAGTGTCTTCTTTCTTTGAGTTTAAACTCTATATCCAAGCTATTTTGTATGACCTGAAGCAGGTCCACTTTATTTTATCCCATTTCCATTTTATTCTGAATAGACAAAAAAATAATTTTTTCCTACCCTGGGACATTTCATATTTCCCCACACTGCAGTGTTATGCAGAAAGGGTTTCTGAAAAAAGAATACAGAGTGCGCATTAATCAACTCATTAGTGTAAGTACAGGTAGTAGTGGTATCCTGATTAGTCATCTGCCTTCTCACCAAAAAATGCTGCTTTACATGTGGATGACTGGGGTTAGGAGCTGCAGTTCATGGTGGCTTCAATACAAAGAATAGCTGCTGTCTCAGGTATCTCTCACTTTTCTCCCCAGTTTTTGCCCCACACATTCTGAACTTCCTGTGGGATGCTGGACTTTGAGTGTCCACATGCAAGATATCTTGCATGTGAAGATAGATCTCAAGGGCAGACAGACTGGAGGCCTTGCAAGCAGGCTTCTTCCTCTTCTGAGATATTCCAAAATCAGATCATTAAAACACATGGGAACAAGGTACAGATACTAATGCAGACAGCAGCAGTGAGGATGTTAGGGACCACAAGCCTAAACCAAGGCTTTCTGGAACACCTAGACCATGGCCATCCAACCAGACAGCAGATCAAACTGATGGGATAGGCAACAGATGGATGGGTTCCAGCAAGAGGTTTATTCTGCCAGGATTTAGGATTAAACATAACAGGTTGATTCAAGTATTAAAATTCAAGTATTTAGGATGTTCTGATATTCTTAAAACTACCACTCAGCAGCTGCTTGGACATACAGGTGTTTTGAGTCTCTTTCAAAAATCCAGATGCAAAACCACCAGCTACAACCTGCTGCTGCTGAGCCTAAATTCCAGGAAAACTCTGTCTTGCTCTTATCCCACTGTGACACAGTATCAGATGCAAGGGATGCCCTTTCAGCTTCTCTGCCAGAGCACAAACGTCCTTGACTGCGTTACAAAAGGCTTTCTGTGGGAGACTGTGCCTCCATACACATATACATGGAGAGAGAGAGATCAGTCAGGGAAGCTGCTTGGGAAAGATCTTTCCAAACCTCACCAGAGAGTTAGATCTATGCTTTCACAGCTGAGATGAGTGCCCTCAAGTTCCTAACTCTTCTCCTTTCCCAACTTACCGTCATGTAAACTTCCTCCATTTTGCAGTGATACTGGCATACTAACTGAACAATGGAGAGAGACCAACTTCTAGCCTGGTGCTTAGGGGGATCAAAGGTGCTTACCTGGGATCAAAGGACATTGGGTTTAAGCTCCTGTCCTGGATGAATAATCAAATTTGCTTGCTAAGCTTTGACAGGGAAAGGAGGAATCCAATTTTACATGCATTCAGAAAGGTAACATAATTTTTGATTTTTCACTTTGAATTTATTAGCCACTGTTTCAACAGACCTTTCCCTCAAGTTAAAGGTATTTACAGAGTGCTCTCAGGCTATGCACATTCATCATAACCTGAATATAGATGGTGAACTGCACTACCACAAGTGAACAGTGTCTGAAGTATTCTTTACCGTCACTCCCTCAGACCCTGTTTGTTTAATCTTAAACTGATCCTTCCCTGCTCTTCCAGCTGCAGGCCTGGAAGCTGTGCAAGGCCAGAAGCACAGGAGAAGCAGCCTGGTCCACAACAACACAGCAGCCAACAAAGAAGAACAAAGGAGTTCCTGCAGGGATCCTAACAGCTGGGGCTGCAAGAAACACAGGCTAACAAGAGCAGTAACACCCACCACATGGTCTTCAGTGCCACAGCACAAACATTGCGCAGGGACTCTGTAAAGCTGCAATTTCAATACATCCATCTGGAAGCAGGAATTGTGCTCTTACGGATAATGCCTGCTCACTGCTTCTGTCCCACATGCAAACTTTGTCATGCTGACTCGATAAACAAACTTCTCTGGAGCACTTTCCCACAAGTGACACATACACCTGCTTAAAATTTTAATTTTTTATCATAAAACAAGACAACCAGGAATCGGGCAACTTTGAACTTAATCTTGAGGAATTTTGTCTACCTCAGTCAGCTGGCAAGGCTCCCAGTCCGGATGATCATGTTTCTCCAAGACCTGGAAACATGCCCATTAGAACTCCAGCAATTTGCATATTTTCATTAACCATGGTATTTCACATGGCAATCTGAATTTAGCAAAAAATGTCTCGTTGGTTCCACTTCTTGCTCTTTGGTCCTATTCTAAAGAATCTGGCTAAGTGGCATTGCATGATCAGGATAGGAGGGGCATGGAATGCTAAATTTCTGATTATGCTCAAACGAAATTACTGAAAAAGCTCTCAGCGAGCAGAGGACTGTCAACATACCAGCATCTATACAGTCTGTTGGGTGAGATAATCTAGAACACAAATAACAAAGCAGCACAGTCAAACCAACCCAAGAGAGGGGCCAGTCCAACGCGGCAATAACTGGATAGCAGCAACAGGCAGCTGCAGGGCTTGTTCTTACTCTCTACCAGAAATGCTCCTCAGCTTCCCTGTGCAGACTGTCAACCTGAGGGTTCACACCTCTGCCTAAGCCCTGCTACCAAGCACTGCTGAGAGACAAATGCCGGGAGCACTCAAGAGCGCATCAGCTGCCTGGTGTAACAAAACTCTCGGCTTTGTTTGGATCCTGTTTACATGATGACGCAGTTGGCTGAAAAGCCTAGTTGGAGAGGGAGAACTTTTCCCACATTTGGGTTTTGTGCATCTAATCTCTTAGTTAAGGGCATCTGATGTATACGTGAAATTCCCATCAATCCTCAGCCTCCTCAGGCAAGTAAGCTGCTACAAGTCCTGTAGGAGGAAGCATCTCACAAACTACCTTTATGGTACCTTCCCAGTCAGGAAGGACAGACATGGAAGATCTGATCTCAGTGGTCATGTGCCCTTTAACTGGACTATATTCACACCATCATAACAAACATGAATTTTGTACAGCTTGTTTCTCTTCCCAGTTTCTCTCCTTGCCCTTTGCTCTGCACTTCCTGGCCAGGCCTCCTGACTGAGATTGCTTACTTGCTCTTGTATGCCTTCATTTTTCCTGGACACCCTCTGGCCGGTAGATCCCTCTCCATTAAGCTGTTCCCTCTGCTCCGTCTTTGAGGCTAATAATAATCCTGTCATAACCACACCTCTAAACCCACCTATTTAGAGAATTCTGTGCATTTTGAAGGTAACGCTCTGCTTAGCTGCTGTTTCTTCTCATTGTCTTGGTCAGATGGGTCCTTCACCTTTTCCTGACCTCTGTACCACTTCCAGGGTTTGGGTCTACCTAGGCCTTTTTCTGTGCTCTGAAGGTCAAGTCTGCAATCTCAGTGCTCAGGACTCCTAAGCAGAATAGGCCATTTATAATCCCTCCTGCCATCACCAAACTTCAGCCAAGTTTACATGTCCTATACTCCCATAATGCCGTTCCATAAGTGATACGGGAACTTAAGGTATAGTCATGTTGTACATTTATCCCTCCACCTGCCTTCCTGACAAGCAGCTTTTGGTTTGGGGGCCATCAGGTGTAATGCCACCTTTCCTCTCCTACACAAGCACCGTGCATCTCAGAGATGCTACTGGGCACAGCTCATGCTGAAGAACAACCTTACCTATAGTGCTCTTCCTGCTCAAGACACCAAAACTTAAATCACAAATTCCGAGTCACTTTTGGATGGTAGTCAAGGGAGAGGGGAGGCAATAGCTCAGTTTCAGTGATGCCTGTCTTTGTATCCCTGCACCTTTGCAAACTAATGCATTTTGAATGTAGGCCTAGTGAGGAATGGAAAGACTACTCTCCCAAGAAGGGGCAGGGTTCAGACTTCCTTGGCTTCCCCATACAAATCCTGCTCTGCTAAGTCAAGCTAAGTTCAGAGGGACTAGTGGCACAAGCAAGAGGGCTGTTTGCACAACAGGATACACAGTGCCATCTGCTGATCTTTTTCTGTAAAGATCAACTCAAGAGACAGTTTCTGATGGATGGCTAATTTGGGCCTTCTGGAAATCGAACTAGCATTATCATCAAAGGCCCAAACCTCAAGCGAACAGTTATATAGGTGTTTTTAGTATCTGAAATATGGAACCTTTGAACCAACAAGTGTAAAGAATGGTTAATAAGACACAGACCTCTAACCTCTGAGCATCAAGTTTTTGCCTTCTACTCTTCTACCTTGATTTGGTATTTTGTTTCTAGCTCTGCATTAGGTTACCAAAGATGGTCTGGTGAGTTTTTAGATTCCCAACCACTACAAAGAAAGAGAAGGATCCAGAGCTTCCCAACTTGCTTGGTTAGGATTCATGAATAAAGAGAACCGTGAGTACAAACAAGTTCATGGGTGTGAACTGAAATCTTTAAGCCATTTTCCAAGACAGAAAGACTGGGATTAAATATTAAAAATTTAAGACCAGGAAGCTTCTACTGGTGGCTGTGGACCTACTTCCACTAAAGGCCACACTGCAGCAAGAAACCTGATTGGTGGCCTGATGAAAAATGGCAGATAGATGAGAGAGATTATTTGGAAAAAAGGAAATAAAATGGTACTAAGGAGGGCACATTAATGCTCTGCAATACACAGTTATGAATAACTCCAGAGGTCCCACTGTTGCTAAGGAATTGTTGTCATCTATAAAAATAATTAACATTATCAGTATCGTTTAGCATTTCAGCTAGCTACAATTAACTTCACATTAGGAAGCTCTGAAAGTTCATTACTCCTGGATGTCTGCAGTGATTTTAATCACAAGGAACTACCATGACAGTACATCAGTGTGTCTGAGTCAAACGCCTCATACTTGGAGCTAAGGCCACCCACTTGTGAGCAGCACATGCTAAACCTCATACCACTTCAGCAGTACTTATTATAACACTACTGCTTACAGCAAGCTGTGTGGGTTGCACAGTACATTAATTTACATGTCATCACACAGAATGCTATCTCAGCCAACAACTATTCTGGTCCCCTTATCAGGTGGATATTTGAGCATGGGGTAGTCAATGGAAATGATACTAACAATGTTTTCTTTGTCACTTATGAGACGACATTTTTGAGAGCACCAGTTACACTCAGCCTCCAAAAGAGCATCTGAGCTGCAGTCTCTGAGCTGGTGACAGCAATCCTTGGCACGGGTCATGAGGTCGGCATAGGGTCACCACTGACCATCCTCTTTTCTGGCTCACAGAGAAAGTCTAACTGCAGACCTCATCGCTGAGCCGTATCCAGTAATCCTACTCCCTTCTCTCCAGCCTCCTGAGCTAAGCACCCAGCAGATCTGCCAGCAAGGCAGTGGTAGGCAACCAGCACCAAGTCTCTTCCTCTGCAGTGCATGCACACCTAGGCACACAGGCGAACTGGAGCAATGGAAGCTGAGCTGGAGCTCAGATGTGGTCATATCCTACCAAACCCTTGTCAAATTCTACAGCAATGCCTCACAGTACATTCCTTGGTTGACACACTCGTTTTACATTACACCACCAACAGACAAAATCCAAAAGGCACCATCATTGACAGAACCGATGTGAAGTACGTGAAAGATGCTGGCAGCGTTTGCCTCTTTTGATTCACTCTTTTCCATTCTTTTACACAACCCTTTAATTCAGAGCATTTTTAAAGCAGCTTTTTATACTCCACTATGATCCCAAGAGCAATTCAGACCCATAAAGGTTTTTATTCAATCACTAGCACTGAAGGTCTAAAAACAAACAAACAAACAAAAAAACCCACCAAAACGAAAACCAACAAACGAAGAGAGAAGTCTGCAGCTGCTGTCCCCTTGGGGCCGAGCTGCCACAGATATGTTTTATCTCCACGTTTCCATGTTGCCACACCCTCCTAGGCGCCCGGGCGAGGGCCGGGAATGGGAGCACACAGCCTGATGAATGAAGCCCTTGTGGAACGCGCCAAAGCCGGGTCGCGATAACCTACAGAGCGAGGCGCTGCCGCCGGGAAGAGCGGGGTCGGTCCTCCCCGCACGGCGCCTCAATCCCCTCGTCCGGAGGCGCGGCGCGGGGCAGCGCCGGGGCGGTTCGGGGAGCAGCCCGGCGGTGGTCTGCTCCACCGCTAGCCCGAGCGCCTAACACCGGCTTTAGGTGATGCGCTTCCCGAGTTCCCCCATCCAGCCCGCCGGAGGGGGGTGTGTCCGCAAGCCCCAGAGGTGCCGCTCACCGACGTTCAGGGAAACGCCGCCGCCGCCCCCTCCCGAGCCGAGCCGACAGCCCCGCCACGGCGCGATGGCCCCGGGGCGTCCAGTCCCCGCAGCCGAGCACAGCTCACCCGCAACTCTGCGGCCGCGGGCCATGGGTTCCGACGGCGGGAGCAGCGAGAGGGGCGCGGGCGGGGACCGCGTTGCCCTCGCCTCCCTTGCGGAATAGGTGCCGAGTTCTGACCCAGTTCAGGTGCTCGTCCGCCTATAGCGCCAGGAAACCCGAATCCCGCAGCCCCTGTGCTCCCCGCGCCGACGCCCCGAGCGGAGTCGGCAGCCACCGCCGCCATCCTCCCAGCCNCGCCGGCGGGAGCAGGGAGAGGGGCGGGGGCGGGGACCGCGTTGCCCTCGCCTCCCTTGCGGAATAGGTGCCGAGTTCTGCCCCAGTTCAGGTGCTCGTCCGCCTATAGCGCCAGGAAACCCGAATCCCGCAGCCCCTGTGCTCCCCGCGCCGACGCCCCGAGCGGAGTCGGCAGCCACCGCCGCCATCCTCCCAGCCACACCGGACACGCCA